>JAOTQJ010075646.1:0-19570 GCA_025642045.1 Solanum sejunctum | reverse complement strand
CCACCCTTTCCTTTGTTACCCCCTTTATTGCTAAAAAGTTTCATTTTGTCCCTGAGTTGTTGCATGAGTCATATGAAGTCTCTACTCCTATTGGTGTCTCAATTGTTGAATAAAAAGTGTATAGAAATTATTGTATTTGCATGTTGTTGCACTATGATCTTGTTGAGTTAGACATGGTAGACTTTGATGTCATTCTTGGGATGAATTGGTTGCATGTGTACTATGCTTCTATTGATTTTAGAACCTGTAGGGTCAAGTTCCAATTCCTGAAAGAACCTGTCCTTGTGTGGGAAAGTCAAGATGTGGTGGTCAAGGGTAGATTCATTTCATGCATTAAATCACAGAAGTTGATTTTCACGCGGTGTTTGTATCATCCTGTGAGGGTTAAGGATGTGGAGTCCAAAGTCCCTTCCATTGAGTCAGTTCCGGTTATAAGTTAGTTTCTTGATGTCTTCCCCAATGACCTTCCTAGTGTCCCTCCCGAAAGGGAAATACATTTTGGCATAGATGTCCTTCCCAAAACTCAAAATATCTCCATTCCCCCTCATCGTATGGCCCCGACGGAGTTGAAAGAGTTAAAGGAACAATTGAAAGATTTATTGGAAAAGGGATTTATTAGACCGAGCTAATAACGTTAGGGTGCTCCAGTGTTATTTGTGAAAAAGAAGGATAGGTCACTTAGAATCTGCATTGATTATCAGCAACTCAATAGGGTCACTATGAAGAATAGATATCCTCTTTGGGGAATTGATGATTGTTTGACGAATTGCAAAGGGCTAGCTTTTTCTTTAAGATTGATCTTCGGTCTTGGTACTGACAAGTTAGGGTGAGGGAGTGTGATATTCCCAAGATGACCTTTCGACCTAGATATGGACACTATTAATTCGTGGTGATGTCCTTTAGATTGATAATGCACCGGTCATCTTCATGGACCTAATGAATAGGGTCTTCAAGCCCTAACTTGATTCCTTTGTTGTGGTCTTCATTGATGATATTTTGATCTATTCACATAGTAAGGAGGAGCGTATGGGCCATTTGAGGGTTGTGTTGCAAAGATAGAGGGAGGAGAGATTGTATGCTAAATATGATAAGGGTAGATTTTGGTTGAAGGAGGTTGTATTCGTGGGTCATATGGTATCGGGGTATGGTATAAAGGTGGATCCTAAGAAGACCGATGTGATTAGAAATAGGCCTAGACTACTGACCATCGAATATTAGAAGTTTCTTGGGCCTTGCGGGTTATTATAGAAGATTTGTAGATGAGTTCTCCTCCATTGCTTCCCCTATTACAAAATTGACTCAAAATAAGATTAGGTTTTAGATGGACAAAAAACTGTGAGAAGAGCTTCAAAACATTGAAAGATAGACTTGTGTACGCTCCTATATTAGCACTACTGGATGGGCTTGAGGGTTTTATTATGTATTGTGATGCATATAAAGTTGGCTTGGGTTGTGTGCTAATACATCATGGTAAGGTCATAGCCTATGCTTCTAGGCAACTTAAAGTGCATGAAAAGAACTACGCTACCCATAATCTTAAATTGGTCACCGTAGTGTTTGCATTAAAGATTTAGCGTCATTATTTGTATAGGGTGCATGTTGATGCGTTCACCGATCATAAGAGCCTCCAATATGTCTTCACAGAAGAAGATCTTAACTTAAGACAGAATATGACATGAGTGTGCATTACCATCCGGGTAAGGCAAATGTTGTGGCAGATGCTTTGAGTTGGGTGTTTATGGGTATCCTAGCTCATGTAGATGGTGGTAATAAGGAGATGACTAGGGAGGTGCATAGATTAGATAGACTAAGGGTGAGGTTGGAAGATGTGGGTAATGGTGTGGTTGATTTTGGTTAATGACGTGATAGTAAAACAAGATCTTGACTCCTCCTTGCTTGAACTGAAGGCCTTGGTGAAAGAGGATAGAATAGAGGTTTTCTCCCAAGGGGGAGATAGGGCCCTTAGATACCAAGGTAGGTTATTTGTGCCATGTGTTGATGGTTTGAGGGAGAAAATTCTTGATGAGGCCTATAATTCCTCTTATTCTACCACCCCGGTTCCACTAAGATGAATAAACATTTAAGGGATGTGAATTGGTGGGGAGGCATGAAGAGGGACATTGCTAAATTTGTTTTCGATTGCCATAGTTATCAACAAGTCAAAGCCGAACATCAAAGGTCAGGTGCCCTAACCCAATAAATAGATATTACCACTTTGAAGTGGGAGGTGATTAATATGGATTTTGTGATTGGGTTGCCCAAGACTAGAAAAAGTTTTGATTCTATATGGGTGGTGGTTGATAGGATGACAAAATTGGCCCATTTTCTACAGGTTAAGACTACATGGGGTTGAGAAGTACGCAAGATTGTATATCTATAAGTTAGTGAGGTTATATGGGGTTCCTTTATCCATCATATTGGATCGAGGTGCAAAATTAACTTCATACTTTTGGAGGGCATTTCAAAGTGGTCTTGGACCAAAGTTCACCTTAGTACGGCCTTCAACTGTCAAATGGATGGTCAATCCGAAAGGATAATTCAAACCCTTGAAGATATGCTTAGGGCTTGCATTTTGGATTTAAGGGGTAGTGGGGATGACCATCTTCCTCTGATTAAATTTGCATACAATAATAGTTATTGCTCTGGCATCAGTATGGTTCCATTTGAGGCTCTTTATAGGAGACGATGTAGATCACTAGTTGGCGAGTTTGAGGTTGGAAAGGTGGCCTTGTTGGGATTGGATCTGATTATGGATGCTCTTGAGAACGTTAAGAAGATTAGGGAAAGGTTAAGAATAGCCCAAAGTTGACAAAAATCCTATGCCGATGTAAGAAGAAGAGACCTATAATTTCAATTGGGTAATTGGGTCTACTTGAAAGTTTCTCCAATGAAAGGTGTGGTCCATTTTGGTAAAAAGGGGAAGTTGAGTCCAAGGTATGTTCTCCTTACAAGGTGATAAAGAGGGTTGGAAAAGTACCTTATGAGTTGAAGTTGCCTAGTGAAATGAATTTGGTTCATCCAGTATTCCATGTTTCTATGTTGAGAAAATGTGTTGGTGATCCTAATGCCATTGTGCCTCTTGATGTGGTGGGTGTAGTTGAGGATAACTTGACTTATGAGTAGTTTTTGGTTCAAATCTTGCATAGTTAAGTAAAGAGATTGAGGAAGAAGGATGTGGCATCCGTTAAGGTCCTTTAGAGTAACCAACAAGTCGAAAGTGCAACTTGGGAGGCCGAAGCGGACATGCAAAAGCGCTATCCTTATCTATTTCACTCCAATCAATTCTAAGGTACTAATTCTAAGTCTCCAATGTGCTATCAAGTCTTATATGTAAGCCCCTATATCATTCATGTGCATTCTTGTTTAAGTTGGCAAATTATGATGATTTTATACCTATGTTGAGATTTTTAAAGTGATGTTTAAATATAATGTTGCATCCATGTTGGGGGATGATTTATTCATAATTATTCTTATCTTGTACGTCTCTTCTATATTCGGGGACAAATGTCCTCAAGGGGGAGACATTGAAACAACCCCAAAAAGTGCCTAAAAAATTGCCTCGGAAGTGTCCGAAATCTTGTTTTCTGTATATCTAAAAATTTATTTGTTATTTTGAAAATCCGACTTCATATTCTTGTTCAGGGGGTCTATAATAGGGTGCTAAGGATATAACCTCTAATTTAAAGTAAAAGAATCGAATTATGAAATTTCACTTGGTGTAATTTCCAATGAGGGTCCGTGACGTCACCGAAATGCAGAAAGGTGTATTTCCTGAACTATTTTTCCTAATCCTTCCAGATTTTTCTAAGTATTTGACCTAGGTTTTCCCAATCGTTTTTTTACCTACACTTAGCCAAATTTCACCCTCTTATCCCTCAAAACATTTCCCAACACTCACTAAAACATTTAGCCTTATTTTCACTCCCAAATTCAAGACTCAAAACCCTCATCCAAAGCTAAGTTTTCTCTTCAAGCTTTAAGCCTCCATCTTCAACCTTCACCAACAACTTCACCAAAGCTAAGGCATGTGGTATTGAACCATTGGATCCTTCTACCCATGGTGCATAAGCCTCCTTTTTACTAATATTGCATGATTTAAAAAAGTTGATTTTATAAGTGGGTCTTGTAAATTGAGAAATTTACTGCACAATGATTTTAGTTTATGAAAGCATAGTTGTTTTAGCAGGTTTTGAGCTCTAAATCTTAGATCTAACGTTGGATTTGATTCATAGTTTTACAATAGATTTTCTAGCATGATTTCATCTATAAATTACATGATCTTTTATCCTCATTTCACACCGTTAAAGTGTTTGATAAAATGTCCAAAAGACCCCATTTCACATCCTCAAAGTTTTTTATAAAATGTTCAGATGTGTTTTCTTGAGGAATTAAAGGTCCAAAGCATGAGATGTGATATGAATGATGTTAAAATAATGAAATGATCTTATGTATACAATTATTTCTATATGAAGTTTTTACTAGAGCATATGGTAGATCCTATGTAAAGTGTTGCATTAGACCATACCTGATCCAGGGGGACAAGAGCCTTGGTAACCATGTTGGGTATTTGTACTCATCAACCATGTTTTTACTAGAGCATATGGTAAATCCTATGTAAAGTGTTCTATTAGACCATACCCGATACAGGGGGACAAGAGTCTGGGTAACCATGTTGGGTGTTTATACTTATCAACCATGCAAGGGGTTTACACTTCGTCACCGTGTTAGTAACCATCAATCATGTGAGGGGTTTATACCATACAATAACTAAGGGGTTTATACCTTGAACAACTCGTCTGGCCTCTTCTTCACATATGATATCCTATATAAGCATGAATTACTTAAGCATGTTTACTTAAGCAATGATCATACATGGCATATTGTATATTATGTCTATTACTTAATATTGTTATTTTGATTATGATGCCTACTTATTGTTGCAATGTATCCCACATACTTAGTACATTCCAATCTACTAATGCATACTATTGCCTACATGACATCACCATGTTGGAACCGATGCTCAAATTGATCCTCCTCCTCCTTCACGTTGCTAGATGGGTTCTACCCAAAGCTAGTTGGTGAGTCCTCCACTTCGGGGACCTTAGTCTATATTACTATTATCTATGTATTGATACACTTTCTTATGTTTTACTTTTACCATGAGGGTGAGCCTAGTTACTTTTTCTTAGTCTCCGATCTATTAATGTATTTAGAGGTGTTTGTTGAACAAGTTATGTATCTATGTTATGAGCATTGACTGTTGTCTCTCGATTATGAGGTTTATACAAGTGTTCCCTTAGCCTCGTTTGCCCTTATAATTACTTTATATGTCTTTTATATACTTCTACGACCAAGGATGTGTAATGACAAGTTAAGAGGCTTGTTTAGGGTTCCTTCGGGATCGTCATTCACCATGTTATGACTAGGCCCTAGGTTTGAATCATGAAAATATTATTTACAAAAAGGACCTAAAAATAAATAAGAAAAGTTTGGTCGGTAGCAGTTACAATTCATAGATTGACTCATAGGGTGACTTACCAGTCGTAATCGAGCTTTCTTAGTTAACACTTGGCCTTTTGGATTTAGCTGCTATGATCCATACTTCGAGTCATGGTCTGGTCTACGACTCGTACCCAGGGCTCGTACGGCTAACTTCAACTTCTCAGATTTTGATATTTGGAAGTTGTTAATCACTATGACCTGCTCCTACGACTTGTACCTTAGACTATGACTAGTAGTGAGTCTCGTATATCTTTTGTTTCAATTAAATCTACTACTTTTCCCCAAAATCAGGCCAACATGTATTTTCTGCAAAAACAAACACAAAAACTTGATCTATATAGACAATAATTAATCCTTGGCAATCATTCTAATGGCATATACTTCTGTCAATTTCAGTTCAGGTACCTAAGCTAGAATTTTCAAAACTTGATTGGATGGCTACCAAGAAAACCAAAGCAAATTGATGCATTTGACAATCCAACTTCCACAAGTTAAGGAGTATTAACAATTCATAATCACTGTATAAGTCATATGCTAACCATGCAGTACAAATGCCCTCACAAAAAAGAAGTTCCTATATTTCAATCAATAAGCAATCAAACAAGATTTAGGGACTGTGCAAGCTTACTCACTCTTGTAAATGAGATCACGCACAATAACCAATACCATAGTCTTGCCCATATACTCAAACTTCTAACTATTGACTAGTTGGATCAAGATCACTTTAGGACTTCATAGGCTTGTGACATAAGCCCACGGGGCTTTGGTAAGGTACTTTTGGGAAATTAGTGACTAAAAGCCATCCTTGAACCACGTTTTTCAACATTTTCACCTTTATAACTCAACCATGTTCACTTTGTCCTCCCTTATTCTTCACTTTCAAGCTTTTCTGGCTGGTTTCTTTTATCTTTCAGCTGGTGCTTTATTTTTGAACTCATTTTGCTATTCTTCTAATTCTAAGGCAACTTTTCTTCTTTTTTTTCTATCAACTGATACATAATTTTCCATTATTTCTTTCGTTTCCAACCAATCACCTCATTTTTGCTACTATATCACAACATTAGCCACCGTTAACTTAGACTTTTTGCCTGAGGTAAAGTACAACATATCCATTCCCTAAACCAGGGTGACCATTGGTAGCTGCCCTCAACTTAGGCTTTTAATCTTAATCAAGGTTCACATGTTCAAGGATAAATTAGGGCCGATATCAAATTATTTCACTAGACAAAGTTAGGCTAGCTAGGTATCAAGAACAAAAAGGGTACATGTAGGGCTCAAACATTTAGAATAAGGGGTAAACTCTTTCATTTAGTGAATCTTTTAGGCAAAAAGTGGACTAATTTAAGGAACAACGGCGTAAGATCTGTTACCAATCAACAAAATCTCCAGCCTAACTCAGAGTAACAAGGCAAGTTCTGAATCAGTATTTAATATATGAATATGACAAAATTAGCTTATACATACATGGCATTGCATACGTACTCAACGTAGACTCACAGGTCCTGCTTCAAGAATCAACTTGCCTTCGCTTTATCAGAACAAGCATTGCCAAACCAATCACATGTAAGATTGCAATAGAACCCAACAATCCCAAAAAAAGGTACCCATTTTTTAACACATTCAATAAAATCATTCAAAATTATATACATGCCAAAAGTATTAATCGCCATACATCCACAAATTATATACAACACCTAAATATATTGATTCAACAAAAAGTAAAATCATCCACAAGGAAAAAAAATACGACAAGAAAATCTTAGGATATCAAAAATAGGATAGCTATGGACTAAAAACTACTCAGACTTTACTTATATACATACCAAAAGTATTAATCGCTATATATCCACAAATTATCTACAATAACTAAAATATGCCTGTTCAACAAAAATAAAAATCATACACAAGCAAAATGAATCACGGCATGACTAAGAGTTGTAGTGTAAGATACACCTCATAGTCCTGGTCGTAGAGGTTGCTTCAACTGCGATATTCTTCCAACTTTCAACACTTACTTCACACCTGCAAACTAGAATCTTAAAATACACTAATTTTTAAATAACACAACTGATTCAATGTCTTCAAAGTCAAAATAAAAATTAATCCACTACTTAAAAATTTAAACAATCCAAATAAATTTAAAACACTCCAAACATATAAAAAGTACTTGGGTTGCATCTCAAGAAGCGTCTTGCTTAACGTCATGGATCGACTTAGGTCATCATCAATTATCAAAAATCCTCACTGTCCCACGCCTTGCTCTTGAGCTCATACAAGTGCTTCATGGACTGGTGAATATCAAAAATAACCTCTATATCGTTGACTCTGAACCTAAGCTAACCGGAATCCATGTCCACCAATACTCTCCCGATGACCAAAAAGGGCCTCCCCAAAATAACAGGGACCTCAAAATCAACCTCACAATCAAGAATTATAAAATCCACCGGAAAGATAAGCTTATCAACTTTCCTCAACAACAACGCCATAAGTTATGATGTTCACACTCCAACAGTAAAGCGATCGTTATCAAGTATAAACCTAACTAGAGACTGGGGTTGAATCCACAGAGAATACGATATTTGACCAAATTGATTCCCAACAATCATTTGAAGTACCAATCAACTATATTCTCTACAATTGAGAGGGTAGCGGAGGGATTTGCAAATTGGAATAAAATAACTACAAAAATTATACTACTAATCATGAAGAAACAATCAATTTGAGGAGCAACTTGAAAATTATGTTCCCTATTATTGAATAACTCAAATACCCAAGATAACATAACCCCAATTGAGAAATTGCATGCAGAATGGTAACTTAGGCTCTTCCAACTCTTTGTAAAGGTGAAGATAGAATTTCACCATGGCACTTCATCGGTAACCATGGTGTGCCAACTAACCGTTGCCTATAGTCCCAGTCAACCTCTCCTTGGTCGGGTTTGGTTGATTAAACGAGAATACATTAATCGAATCTTGTCACCCATTTTCTTTGCCTATTCATCACTACCTTGGACAGGCTCATGACACTAGGCGGGGTTTGTTATTGGCTATTACCAAAGAACAAGCACTACAATAAATTTGAGTATTATTGACTAATTATTTTGTCACATAAAACACATATTTCATCAGAAAAATAAATTGAGACAAAAAATAATTTGTCAATTAATCGTACTTAAATCATGAGTCACTAAATGTAGATAGAGACGACTTAGTGATTCGTCGCAAAATAGAGTTCTACTAACCACAAATATAACTATCGTCCCTAAATATATAATATTCATGACGAACTTCTTTGTCATTGAAATTATAAAAAAATCATAGTCAATAGTATATTTTCGTCACTAAAAGGATCATTAAGGCCGATGAAATTATTGCATCACTAACTATTGAGTTTAATTAGTGACGATGTCATTTATCTTTAATATTATATGCATTTTGTAGTTGAACAAATATTATTTCATCAATAAAAAATACTTTTTACATACGTAATATTTTTGTCGCTTAATGTATAAATAAAAACAAATATTATTTAATCACTAAAAAATATCATTTACACATGAATTCTTTTTTTTGTAAAATATATAAATTAGTGATAAAGTTAATTTTTTTACAATTTTATAGTTGAAAACAATCATCTCGTCACTAAAAATATTTCTTTTAACGACAAAACGAAATGTCACTATAAAGTATCATAATTAGTAACAATCGTAGTTGTCACAAAATACAAAGTCAATTTGTTGGTAATATAAATAAGTAATTTGGGACAAAGACATTCTCGTCACTAAATGTCAGACTTTTACGATGATAATGTGGTCGGCTTGAAAAGTATGATATAATCGTTACAAAATATTGAGCTTTTAATGATGAAATCTTTTGTCACTAATCACAAACATTAAATGACATTTAATACATGGTAATACTATTTAAAATTTATATTTAAATAGGTTTACATTAATTTAAAAATTAAATAATATTATAATTATTAAATAATATATTATACAATTTAAAATAGCAACATACTAACAGAAGCAGGAAAATAATAAAAATAATTACATAGTATGTCAAAAAGTAATTAAAAACAAATAAAATGATATTGAAATGATATCTCATTACATGCTCAAAGAAAAACTAACATTAAGTAAAATTATCCAACTTGATAGTCTAACTAAAATATATTAAATATTAGTAAAACTAAGGAAATAAAATTGAGTTTTCTTCTCAAATATCACTGCAGACCTTTGTAGCAACTATAATCTTTATTACCACCTTCCACAACCTGTATATGCGAAATAAAAAAAGGCTTAAAGTCTTCACACATTTTTTATAGGACTAAATTTATATGAAAGGAGATATAACATTTTAATTCACATTAAATTAAAATCAGACCCAAAGAAACGATAAGTCTAAGAATATCAATGGAAGATGAACTCCTACCAAGCATGTGAAATATATATACACACAAGAGGAGCAAGCCTGTGCATTGCACAGGCCCAACATAATACCTTGGTTATTGATAAGACAAATATGCTTTTGAAATATTCCACACGTTCCTTCAATTTAGTTGTCAACATACAGTATAAATAATGAATAGAGCTTACCAGCAGCTCACGAAGTAAAATTCTATTAGTTATGAATGATTAAGTTGAGATCTCAATCTTCAGCAAATATTTCACCTCCGATAAAAACTATGGAAAAGTATTTTAAAAGAATAAAATAAAAACTGATAATTGCAATGACTTGTTAACACATTAGGTCGTTCTCCAGAATTTAAAATTTAAAATTTTTTGAGAAATCTCAAATATAATTCTATATATTCACACAAGGAAGAGATGATAATTAAAAGAACTTACCAGGTGAAAGATTCTCATATATTTGCGTCATCAAAGCTATATTTTACATTAGTACCATTTTGTTCAGAAGTCCTCCTACTATTACATGAATACATACCAAATAATAAACATAGAATAATATAAAAATGTTCAATAACTTAAAATATTGTGTTTACTTTTACCAAGTTAAGAGGCAAAGGGGTGGCAGAGTAGTTTCGGACCGGAGCTATCAGACGGTGAATAGGCAAATATCTTTACCAAGTTGACGCAAGCTTTGAATGGAGAAATGGGCACATCAACTGTCCTGACACAATATTATTTGCAAAAAATACACCAGCCGCGATCATGAACGCACCAAGACTGAACTTAGTAAAATTGAGAAACATGTTTTTGTATTTTTTTTCTTTCATCGTGTGCTCATATTATAGTAATAGAGTAAGAAAATAAACAAGAACAACAAATGACATTAACACATTTAAATAGAATAAGTCACAAAACAAACTTACCTGATAACAACCACTACAGTATAAAAAACTAAAAAGAGCCGGAGGTGCACACGAAGTGTTGAAAGCATACAAAGCTCACACAGAAGTTTGCTATTTCACAAAGATGACCACTACAAATATAACCTGAAATGTAACATGGATAGCAATTTTCAGGACATATGTAGCTAACACTTCACAAATTAGTTAGATAATGCAATAAGTAAACTGAGCTACTGAATATGTTAATGAATAAATTAATCCTATAAGATTTTGATAGGAATCTGCCCACCAGAAAGTTCAGTGGAATTTAATGTTGTAGCACGGAATAGATGAAAGAATAGAGGAAAATGTGGCATCTGAGGTAGTTAATAATACGGGCTTGCCTAATGTGGATTACTTCAAGGTTGGTATTTTCCTTGTCATTAAAAACAAAATACTTGAAAACAGATATTTTGTTGGTCAAATTGGGGAAAACATGCATTTTTTTTACCTTATATCGAATGTTTTAGAGGAAACGTGATCTCAAGTTGTTAATTGGGAAGTCCATCGCCCAAGAGGTTCAAATTAAGCTAGGAAAGCTAATGTTATAATCTTTGAGATGGATGGCCAAGGAAAAGCTTGTCAGATGACTGTAGCTTTCTATCACGCCCCGAAAGGATACTCTTGGCGTGGCCAGCTCTTAGAGACTATTGCTAGCCCCCGAGCGAACCACTTGGCCTCATTGTTACATCAACTCGACAGCAGAAGAATAGTACTCAATTAAAAGGACATCATGTGAATAAATGTACATAACATCAAATAACTCATGGTTTCAAATGTATAAATTTGGAATAAATAATACTTTAATAATACTATACTCAATGTCTATGAAGCCTCTACTCAACAATCTAGATGGTGCCCCGACAGGACATGAACACCTCAAGTCAGACAAAATAAATGATACTTCGAGATAGTAAGAATATAAAAAGGCTCCTCCGAAAATGCAAGGAGGTCTCACCTACTATGGAATGTACTAAGAAAGACTTCAACGGTGCATGTGCTGAAATCATCTATCTCCTGTATCTGCATCATAAAATGATGCATGCCTAGAATGGATGTCAGTACATGAAATATACTGGTACATAAAATATCTCAAGAAAATAAGGCTCGACACACTCATCTCGACTCAACAACTCATAGTCAACTCAAAACTCATGCTTGACTCATTATATGCAAGTTTAAAGTAATTCATACATCAAAAATATACTTGGTAAAATAAGCTTAGTAGTGCTAATCATAGTTTAAAAATATCATTCTCAATCAATATAATGTTGCTTGGGAGTTTGTCTTAACCGACATCTTTATTAATACCATAAGTTAGGTGATGCACAACCAATCAGCATCATTGCTACATCCACCATTAACTTGCCACGAAAAAGGGTGATCAACTCACTCTTGGATCCATAATAAATGTCCACTTGCGGGACAAGAGCTGTCTGACTAGCTGTAACGACTATCCTATGTTGGCAACATAGTTTTGTGGGTTAATGTAAAAGTATTCGCGCTCCTCGGTCGAAGCTCGATACTTCTCCCAAGACTAAAACATGCTCAAGTCATCATTGACACATCATCATCATATATCAACTCATCATCATCTCATCATTATCTTATCATCATCTTCAATAATTATATTTTGAAAAAAATATGTATTTGCATCATCATCAAAGTGTACTCAAAACGTCATGTAAACTCAATGTTCAATTTCATGAAAAACTCATGCTCATGTAGACTTAGTAAATTATGATCAAAACTCAACTTAACATACTCAACTCAAAATCTTAAAAACCCAACCTCAACTCAAAATATGCATGGATTTCTCAAAAACCATAAAATCTAAAGTTCATGCTATCAAGTATAAAACTATAGCTCAATGCCATATTCAAAGTATATGATGCAATAAAACTTCATAAAACATTAAGAGAATTCACAATAAGGACATAATCTCAGTATTTAAATAATAAAATTTCTCAAATCTCAACTCTTTTACCAAACCTTGACTCCAGAAGTTGAAGGGGTATATGATGAACAAAATATCACACTTTAGTGAGCCTTACATACCTAGGAATTGAAGGACCAATCAAACCTCAATGGTTTCTTATGGTGAAATCAAGAACCTTACTCTTTCTCCTTTGTCCTGTCCTTAGTCAAGAAAACACTAGGTGAAAATAGAAGAAGAATGAGGCTAAGATCTATTTTAGGACTTATATTTAGTCCTAAAATGGCTGAGGGTTGAAAGGAGTGGGTGGGAATTGATGAATATAACCTTTCTCAAAAGCTATAAAAATCCCATTATAGGCCCTGTTACAACCCATACACTGCACTACGACTCGTAGAACCACTTTCTTAACCCTTTGCCACAATTCCATAGTTTCTGGAAGTTGCTACGAGCCCATACTGTGACTCTTTCCCCGACCTACGACTCTTAACAGATATTTCATAATGCAACTCTGCACTAAAAATCTTCAGTAAAATGGTCATAACGTTTAACTCCAAACTTGGAATAAGCTGAAATAAGTTGTGTTGGAAATCTAATTGAAAGATCTTTCATTTAGTATATTGTGTCATCTATTTCTTTGAGTGCTAGACTTTATGATCATTTAAAGGTTACCCTTGCATAATCCAACACTAAAAACTCGATTCATAAGAAAGTCTTAAACTCATCTAAGTACTAGACGTCTCTTATGACTCTAAAACACTTCCTACATATAGGAATGAGGCTTGAATCATGGGTACATATGAGGATAGAATTATGGGGTATTACAATATCTCCCCCTTGGGATCATTCATCCTCGAATGATGAGTAAGGATGGCATCAAGGCAAGAAAATACTCGATACTCATCTCAATATTCACCCAATAACTCCAACTCTTATCTCTTCTTCAACATCAATAAATGCTACTCAGACTCAAGAATTGACAAATAAATGCAAGAATGGAAGCATCGATTACATCAAGGATAGGAATAGCCCTCAATGTCCCATCATCAAGCGTGAATGGAAATTCAAAATGCACTGAATTTAAATTGCTCGAACACTTCAAAAGTGAGTTCAACTCTAATTGAGAATGGGATCATCAAAGTTCAAAACTCTTCATGGGTACTCCCAAGCTTACACCTTATCTCAACTACGATCCCCTTTATGGTACTATATCGCCAATTTAAAGCTTAAAGCTTCTATTCAAATCTCTTCCTAACCACATCCTCTTATTCCATTCAAGCCTAATTCTAAGCCTTAAAGTGATATTCTTAAGATGATCATACTCCTATAAAGCTAACCCTCAACTCAAGTTCCATCCTTCTTCACAAATTTCCTTGAGAGAACACTACTCCCCTATTATTACATCTATTGCATCTAACTAAAACACTTACTCAAAATCATCGATAGCTTTTTCTTCTAGTCACTCATATAGGGACATCCACAAATTCAAGCCTATTATTTTTAACCACTTCAACTATACCAGAAAATTATCAAGCGTACTCGACACTTCTGCATCTGTCATTGAGTGAACTTCTTGTTTAAAGGTACACTAACATGCTCTTGCCTAGAGACACTCTAATCTACTCAATGACTATGAAGCCTTTTACTCAACAATCTAGATAGTGCCACAATAGGCCATGAATACCTCAACTCAAAGAAAATAAAAAAAAAAGATACTTCATGACTGTAAGAAGATTAAAAAGGCTCCTTCAGAATACAAGGAGGGCTAACCAACTCTAGAATGTACTGTTAAAGACTTCAACGATGCATGGGCTAAAATCTTCTATATTTTGTATCTACATCTTAAAATGATGTAGATCTAGAATGGATGTCAGTACATGGAATATATTGGTATGTAAAATAGCTCAACAAAATAAGGCTTAACTAACTCATCTTGACTAAACAACTCATACTCAACTCAAAACTCATGCTCGACTCATCATATGCAAGTTTAAAGTAATTCATGCTTCGAAAATATACTTGGTAAAATAAGCTTAGTAGTACTAATATTAGTTTAAAGATATCATAATCAATCATTATAATGTTGCTTGGGAGTTTCTCTTAGTCATTATCCTTATCCCACCACCTTAAGTTAGGTGATGCACAATGAATCAACATTGTTGTCATGCCCGCCCTTAACTTGCCATGGAAAAGGGAGATCAACTCTCTCTTGGACCCATAATAAATGTTCACTTGTGGGACAAGAGCCATCATACTAGTTATAACGACTATCCTATACTGGCAACGTAGTTCTATGGGTTAAAGTAAAAGTATACTCTCTCCCCGCTCAGTGTTCGATACTTCTCCCAAGACTAAAACATGCTCAACTCATCAAGTCATCATTAACTAAGCATCATCATAACTCAAATTATCATCATCATTACAACTCTAACTCATCATCATCTCATCATTATCTCATCATCATCATTAATAAATATATTTTGAAAAAAAAATGTATTTGCATCATCATCAATGTGTACTTAAGACGTTATTTAAACTCAATGCTCAATTCTATCAAGAACTCATGATCATGTAGACTTAGTAAATTATAGTCAAAAGTCAACTCAACATATTCAACTCAAATCTTCAAAACCCAACTTCAATTCAAAATATGCATGGATTTCTCAAAAACCATGAAATCCAAAGTTCATGTTATTAAGTATAAAACTACAGCTCAATACCATATTGAAAGTATATGATGCAATAAACCTTTATAAAACATCAAGAGAATTCATAATAAGTACATAATCTCAGTATTTAGATAATAAAATTTCTCAAATGTCAACTCTTTTACCAAACCTTAACTCAAGAAATTGAAGGGGTGTGTGAGGAACAAAATATCATAGATTTGTGAGCCTTACATACCTGAGAATTGAAGGAACAATCAAAGCTCAATGGATTCTTATTGTGAAATCAACAACCTTATTCTTTGTCCTTTCTCCTCTCCTTGCTTAAGAAAACCCGAGGTGAAAATATAAGAAGAATGAGGCTGAGGATTTATTTTAGGACTTATATTTAGTCCCCAAATGACTTAGGGTTGAAAGGAGTGGGTGAGAATTGACAAAAATAACCTTCCTCAAAAGCTGTAAAAATCCCATTATAGGCCCCATTATGATCCATACATTGCACTACGACTCTTAAAACCCCTTTCATAACCCTTTGGCACAATTTCAGCATTTCTGGAAGTTTCTACGAGCCCATACTACAACTCTTACCCTGACCTTCGACTCTTAACAGAGGTTTCGTAGTGCAACTCTACATTAGTAGTCTTCATTTAAATGGTCATAATGTTTCAGTCCGAACTTGGAATAAGGTGAAACCAGTTGCGTTGGAAAGCTAATTCAAAGGGCTTTTATTTGGTATGTTATAGGTCATCAAGTTCTTTGTGTCCTAGAGGTTATGATCATTTAAAGTAGATGCTTGAGTAATCCTGCACTAAATACTCAATTTATAAGAAAGTCGTAAACTCATCTAAGTACTAGAGGTCTCTTATGAGTCTAAAACACTTCCCACATATAGGATTGAGGCTTGAATCATAGGTACATATGAGAATAGAATTATTGGGTGCCACACTTTCTCCTTCGTTGGGGAATAATCAAATTGAAAATCCTATATGGTCTCATTAGAATTGAGAAAGTAAGGCATAATTGTTGGCCATATAGATAGTTGAAGAAATTTCATCGAGATTAGGCAGTTTGCAGCCACATATCAACTCAAAAATGTTTTCACAGAACCCAAAAGAGTAGGTCTCCTAAAGTGGATAATAGAATATTGAATCTCATGTGGGATGCAAATTACTTTATTAAAAATGTACGTAAAGTAGGAGAGAAATATGTTATACCCATTGTAAACTTGAGCAACTGAACTTTTATCAAATTTAACTTTTGGTTCCATCAAATACACTGATATCTTACCATTATCTCGGCATGTAAAAGGAAGAGTTGTCTCCCCAAAATGACACTGAAACTCAATACCAAATTGACATATTCCACTTTAATCTTGCCATGACAAATAGTCACCTGAGGCATACTTCAAACCCCTACATCAATATCAGTAATTAGGAGATGCCTATGTACCACAAAGTAAAAGTACATTTGAAGGTTAGTGAATTTTTACAACAAAGGTATGATCAAACACAAAGGTTGATCTCCGTAAATCCACAACTAACCAAAACAAAACTCGCATATCCTAGTTCCTCTCTCAAAGACAATTGTTTAATTAATCTTTTGAGCTGGAAAATCTCCCTAATAAATAGTACTAGACAATTTTTAATTTTGTAAGTTCTCTTGTTCTCTAGCTAGCAGACTGAAACATCTTATTAAGGCACGCAATGCTCTCTCATGTTCTTTTGTAAGTTTGCATCTACTTAATGCTTTCTAATGAACACATATATTTTATGTACAGTTTTGATATAGTGATACTTATCCTTGGTGAACTTTTTCACTTCCTTATCTCTATGAAACCATGTTTCATTCGCCGCTTTATTTGTCAGGAAGTAATGTACCTTTTTATATGGAAAACATACTAAAGAGGTTTATGTAGGACAACTACAATGATTTGTTGAACAGGGAGACTCTGAATTGGTGTATCAGGTGTGTCGATGCCTATTAGGCAATCTTCATGGACGTAATTTGGTCATTTTCGCTCTGTCATTTAAGATACTGGCATCTTTCAAGGAAAGCTACTTACTCACTGTGCTACAACTCTTCGACGGAAACCTTATTTGCTTAGTTATTTATACTTGTAACACTGTCATAGTACATGATAGTTTTGAAGACCTTGCTCAACATAAACACCATTTCCCACTCATTTTCAATCTAATGACATGAGTAAACTAAAATACTTTCTTTCATTGAAGCGGCAAAGTCTAGTGGTGGCAGTATCATCTCATATGGGAAGAATGTATTAGATACTACTATATTGGATCACAAACCTATTGCTTCACATTTGACCAAGTCTAGTGGTGGTGGTATCCCTCCCAACCGTCTTCCCTCTCCCTTATACACTAACAACATACGTGAAAACACATGTAAACTTCTATGTTACTAAATATTTCTCGACATTAATGATGCATCACAAAAGTATGTACATTTGAAACTATGGCTACTCACTGGTATATTCAAATATGAATGCTTGAGTTGTCAGTAGCATGTACTTCTATGCATAATACAAAAGGCAATGCAACTAACTCTTATCACTTGTTGATAACAAGATAGAAAAATGATGGCTACACATTATAACAACTCAAGACTCATAGGATGATCCTGTAACACCCCAAATTTTTTAAGCTAAGATCAGGTAATCCTTCATCTGATATAGGATTTTAATTGAGGATTCTTAATTCAGTAAGATGTTAAAGTTAATTTCGTAGTATAGAAATAGAATTGGAGATGATATGAGATCGTAGTTCTAATGTATGATTTTTATAAAAATTAGGTAAACCAATGACTTATAAGTTGTATATATGTGCTAGGATAAATTCCTAAGTATTTAAAGTATATTAGGTGTAATTTAGAGTCATAAGGGATCTTTTACATCAAGCAAAGTTCAAAGAATTTCTAGCAATTAAGTTTTCATATGAGTTAACAAAAGGGTCAACTTTAAATGCCCATATCTCCTAAAGTATAATGATTTGGATGACCTATAATATATTAAATCAAATATATTTGAATTATCTTTCCAACGCATCTAATTTCGCATTTATCGGAGTTCAGAGTAGAAAGTTATGACCATTTTAGTAAAGAGGTGCAGAGTTGTCGAAAAGTCCGCGCACGGAGCACATCGCGAACCCTCGTTCGTTAAGGAATGACGTTTCTTTTCCTTTTATTTGAGGGTAAATTTATCCTGACACCTTTTGGAGTTTATTTATGGTCCCCGAAAAATATAAAACATTAGTTTTCCTGATTAAAACCCTCTCCCTTCTCTCCTAAACATAAACCCTCAATAATCATCAAGAAAGTCATCAAGTAGGATTTGTTTTCAAGATTCACCCTCAAGGTAAGTTATCCTTCATAAAGTTTAATCTACCCAACTCAAATTTCTTCATCTATTCATGAATTTCTAATAGGATTTTAAATCATAACCTAGGTTTTCAAGAAAATAAATTCAAGAATCCCAAGAAAGGAATTTTTTGACTCATCTTCTTCAAGAATTAGGGTTCTTCATCAAAAACTCTAAAGAGTTTAAGTCAAGATTTCAAGAATCAAAGATAATACTTTTAATCAATGTCCTTTCAAGTTCCTTAACTTTAAAAGAATTGCGAAAATTGGGGATTTTCTCCAAGAAAGAGAAGAAAAGATCGCAAACTTTCTCCAAATTTTAGCCAACGATTTCTCTCTCAATTTTGATCGTATTTGAGTGATTCAAAAGGAGAAATTATATATTATTCCGAGGAGAATGCACTAGAAATTTCTGAAATTGATTTTGTTTCTTCGTTTGAGGTAAAATATGCAGATATTGCTGCAACGTTTTAACATATTTTCTGAAAACTTTAACACGCAATCTCTTCCTCATATTAGCTCCATTTTTTAAATGGTTTTAGCTGTTGAATTCCTTATCACTTGGGAAATATTTTTATGTATAAACTTTTAGATTTCAATGATATTTTTCAGCAATGAAATTTTGGACTATTTTACCCTTCTCACCGAATTAATTGATTTTAGTGTCGTTAGATTCATTATATAATTATGATGCTATATTTGAATAGATTTTGATGAACTGGAGTATCATAAAAAGGGG
>JAOTQJ010075645.1:0-96771 GCA_025642045.1 Solanum sejunctum | reverse complement strand
TATTGTGTGACAAGAAGATACCACCTAAACTCAAAGGTAAGTTTTACAGAATGATGGTTAGACCATCTCTACTGTATGGGGTATAGTGTTGGCCAATAAAAATGCACATGTTCAGAAGATGCATGTCATAGAGATGAGGATGTTGAGGTGGATGTGTGGTCACACCAAGAGTGATAAGATTAGGAATGAGACCATTCGGGAGAAGCCAGAGGTGGCCCCGGTGGCTGATAAGATGAGAGAAGTGAGACTGCGATGGTTTGGACATGTACAAAGAAAGAGTATCAATGCTCCTGTTAGAAGGTGCGAGAGGTTGGTTCTGCGAGCTACACGGAGGGGTAGAGGTAGACCGAAGAAGTATTGGGGGGAGGTGATCAGACAAGACATAGCGAAACCTGATCTCACCGAGGACATGACCTTAGATAGAAAGCAGTAGAGGTCGCGAATTAGAGTAGCAGGCTAATTGGTTGGTAGGTTAGATGGATGTCTGGCCTTGGGATATAGTGGGGTAGCACGAGTAGTCCTGTTGTATATCATGTTTGTCATTATCTTTCGTATGTGTATTAAATTTATTATATTTACATACTGTGCTTTTCGTTTTTAATCGCCCTTCCTATTCCCTTCCTTCCCTTTTTGTCATATCTAGTTTATTCTGCTTATGGATTTTTAAGACGAGGGTCCCCAGGAAACAACCTCTCTACTTCTATGAGGTAGTGGTAAGGTCTGCGTACATTCTACCCTCCCCAGACCCCACTTGTGGGATTCCACTAGGTATGTTGTTGTTGTTATCTTTCAACAACAACAACAAAAACATACCCCAGTGCCTCAAAAGGCTCCCGCTCATTGCGGCTTGTTGTTATCTAATTTCAAAAATTATTGTAAAATTATAATTAAAGCAGCTAAAGAAATATTATGAAGTGATTGAAGCAGACATCAATACGCAGTTGCCTTGAAAAGATTAAATTCAAAAGCCCATGAAATATTTTTTATTTACCCCACATAATAAAGGAGAAGAAGCAGGCAGGATAATCGGAAGTTGCTCAAGCAAGTAGCTACTATCGGAAGCTGCTGAATTAATTTCTTATATGTAAGTAGGATAATACAACAACAACCAACCTAGTTTAATCCCAAAGGTAGGTAGGGAAGGTGGAGTGTATGTAGACCTTAACCCTAACTTAAAAAGTAGAGAGATTGTTTATGAAAAACGCTTAAATGAACAAACAATTAAAAAGAGGCAACAGCAATAAATAGAAACAACAAGAGAATAAGATATCGAGGCAAAACAACAAGTAGTTATAGAAAGCTGAAAAAAAAAACAAGAAAGAATAATACTACACTCTGAGGAAACAACAACAACATAACCAACAAAATCTCACAAATGAGGCCTGGAAGCTATAGCATAAGAGTGAGGGGGTTTTACCCTGTGCACACCCAAAAGGTACCATTATCATAAAAATAAAATGTCTGAAATAATGCAATAAAATGTCTGAAATAATGCTATCAACTTCAAGAAATAAACGTTTTCTCTTAGTACTCCAAGTTATCAGCTACGAAGCTTAAATTTTGACAAAGTAAAATGCCACAAAAGTCCAAGTATCACCTCTAATATTCGCTATACCGAACCATATGTCCAACATAGTGTTTTGAAACTCAGAGACATACAACGCAAATAATTTTGAAATGCAAATCACTCACTTACTCGCACACAAATGTATATTAGCACATTCCGAAGAAGAAAGATAAGAGTGTGGAGTATGAACTTGCCGAAAATGAGAACAATCGATTGAACAAGAATAGGTTGCTGAAAGGAAAAACGAAATCCTCATGTTTTACCTGAAGCACTGTCGGAGACACCATGCACAAAAGGAGATTGACGGCCAATGTTTTGGAAATTTTGGGGGAAAATAATACTAGTATTATGTTTTCTAACCCTTCAGGCTCAACTCAAAAGGCAAACCCCCTTGGTTTCGCTAGGAAAAGGTTTCGAACTTGAAACCTCCAACATGGAAGTTCCATCTATCCTAGTCTATGTGGACGAAGTTACAACATACCTATTACATGTAGCCAATGGTGGAGCTAGAATTAGGTGGTGTTTAGATTGGCCTTTTTTAAGTAGCTTATAAGTTAAAAGCCAAAAGTGATAAGTTGAAAACCCTCCTTTTGACTTTTGACTTTTTTGTACTTTTCAGCTTTAAGAAAATGTTTAAAAACACTTTTTTGCGTTTCTCAAACACTTCTAAAATTTAAAAGTGCTTAAAAACCAAAAGCCAAAAAAAAGTCAATCCAAACACCCACTTAGAAGCTTATGGTTCAAGATTCAATTCTTTCAAGTTACATGGTTCAAAACTAAACAATTTATACATATTTATGAACTCTACACGGGTTCCGCCCCAGCGTGTTGCTGGTGAGAGGTGCTAGGTATCAAGGAGAGTGCAAGCTGACTGGACACCACACAGCCGTGAACAAATATGTTGTTGTATCCATTAACTATAGAAAGAATTGCCAATCATCAAAAATTTGTCTTAAAAGAAAATTACCTTCTGGGTTGTGCTTAGGCAAAAGTACAGTTTGTAACTTTATGAGTAATAATGTAAAACAAACAATGTGATGTATAAGAGTAAACCCCAAAATTACCACCTGCGGTTTAGCTAAAATAAGAGTAAAGTCTCTTAGTTCATTATGCTGCATCATATAATTCCAAGAAAAGGTACTAAAAAACAAGAGGATGATAAAATACCTTCTGGGTTGGGCTTAAATTTGGATTGAGGAGGTCCATAAGAACTCGATGATGGAAATTCTGAGTAACCTCTCTTCATGATTTTAGAACCGACAACACTATAGAATTATCACAAATCTGGAAAACTCAACAGTGAGGGAAGAACAAGAGGAAAAGTATTTGATTTGTCACGGACACCTTTATTCATCGCCCTTGCCCCGTTTGGATTCGGTCGCACTTTGATGTTTACCCAATTTTGGTGGAAATTATTTAGTGATAAAAATTAAACTAGTATGCGTAGCTCAAATATTTTTTAATGTCATAATTTTTAACTTAAAAATAATTCATTGAAGTTTCAAATATTATTAATAGATAATGTAATAGCTTATTATATTCTAATATATTTTAAAATATTATCATAATGATTCGACACAATAGATGTATAATTATTTATCAAAAAAATAAAGCAACTAACAATTTAAATTCTTATGTTTAGCCCTTTCCCTCTTTCACTGTTACAACTAAAGTAATAATTAACTAGTATATTTATGTTGATCGCAATAATAATTTATTAAACTTTGGCAACATCTCATTGTTGCAATATAAATTAAGACTTCTTAAGAAATCAAATAACATTATTTATTATATTTAAAAATGATCAAGATAAAATTATACTACTAAACTATTAGGGATTGTTTGGTACAAAAACAAATAATGAAGGGATTAATAATATAGGGATTAGTTATGCAAGGATTAATAATTTTTATCCCCTGTTTGATTCATTACTTTTTATTTAATTTGTGTTTTGTTTAAAATTCTATAAAAAGTTTCTTTTCATTATGTCCTTGAACTATTATGAGATTTTCTATTTTATGTAATTAGATCAAAGTAGATTATTTTTTTGTGACTTTTAACTAGTTAGGAGAATAATAATTTTGTCATTATATTTGTTATTTTCTCACTTGAATTATTTGAGAATAAATATTCGTAATCTTAATAAATTCATAACTAATAACATATCAATCTTTAATTTAATAAAGATAGATAATCTATTATTAAAATAGAGAAGATGGTAAATAATTATAAAATAAACAATCTATTTTTACACATCAAAATTTGAAAGTTGTAGTTTTAATATAATGTTTATATTTTACAAGGTCACTCAACTTTGAGATTATATTTAACATTATTGGACTTTGTTTTGTATTACTAAAATCACTCAACTAAATTAATTATAAAAAAATTGACATGGCAAAATAGTTTTTGTCTATTATGTAAATATGAAACCACAAATAAATAAAATTTAAAAATTTGATATGATAAAATTATTTATTTTTATATTATGAAAATATGAGCCAGCAAATAAATAAATTTTGTAAAAGAATTTATTTAAATAAATTTACTAGCAGGAAATCACAAATATAAAATATAAAATCAAGAAAAAAAATGTAAAAAATTTGAGGAATATTTTTATCTTTACATATAATCCCATGGTATTAAATCCACGGGATTAGCTAATACCACCAAATGGAAGGTATTAGTTAATGCCATGTATATGGGATTAGCTAATCTACGGATTAATTAATACATGAGTCTAAATTTCTACCAAATATAATATTACTTGATACTAATAGTTAATCCACAGATTATTTACTCTAATACATCCTACCAAATGGCTCCTTAGAGGAAAAGGTTAAAAATGATTATGCTAAAAAATATTAAATATACAAATGAATAGTGTTGTTTAATCAATATTATTAAATCAAATACTCTTATGACAATTTTAGAGCGACCGAATCACAATTTCAATTTTCAAAGTTGCAAATTTCACTTAGCAGTGCGCGCCCCTAGCGTGATGCGTCTGGGGCGCACCTCAATGTTATTTGTGTGCAGTTATTTTATCTTCGTCCAAAGATTTTGGGTCTTGGACCTAAGTCTTCTCATAAGTGAAAATATCTATACTTAACTATATTTCAACACCATATCATACAAGACATTATCCAATATTCTCCCAAACTCTTAGACAAATATTTAAGACAAATATTTCACTCAAAATTCAAGTGTCTAATCTCTTTTCACATCTTAAGGAATTCACTCAAGCTTCAGGTCTCCATTCTAATCTTCATTAAGGAATTCTCCAAAGTTAAGGTATGTGAGTTTCAAACATTGGGTCCTTTCACCTATGACGCCCAAGCTCTTTTTTTACATAAATTGCATGATTCTAAATTGATTTACTTATGGGTCTTACTTACTATGAATTTGATTATGAACTATGTTGGGGTTTCACAAAAGTGTGACTGTTTAAGCATGTTTTGAGCTATAAATCTTTGATCTATCTTTAGATTTGATGAAGGGTCTTGATGTATATAGCATGAGGGTAACACCAAGTGTTGGTGGTTTTACATCGAATTTACTTGCATGATTTTACAAAAGCATTGCACACCCACCAAGTGTCACCCCCTCACAAGGTGGTTGGGCATGTCACCCCACCCCCTAACAAGGTGTGGTCAACTTGCAACACTATAGATACTTTTCATAAATTCAATACATACATACAATCCCTTAATCATCATAGAGTTACTTAACTTGTAAACCATGTCATAGATCATCAATAACTCAAGAATTCATGTCAAGACATTTTATCAAACATTTAGCGGGTGTGTAATACTAGTTCAAAATCATGCAATTCAACTGTGAAATAAAGTGAGAAAACTCAATATAAATCAACCCACCAACTCATGGTAGCCCCTCATGTAAGATACTTTGAAACCCCTAATAAAATCTTACAATAGATCATAGTTTCATAACTCAAGACATGCATAAACAATCAACCTTTTATGAAACTCCAACATAGTTTATCATCAAAATTCATAATAAGAGATATTCATAGATAATCTAACTTGAAAACATGCAATTTACATAAAAATGAAGGTTAGACACCTTGAGTGAAAGGACCCAATGGTTGAAACCCACATATCTCAAACTTGAGTTTTCTTGATGTAGTCTTGAAGGAGACTTGAAGCTTGGGTAGAGTTCTTAAGATCCGGAAATGAGCTTGGGACACTTCAATTTTGAATGAAATATTTGCTTAAGTGTTAGAGAGGGTTTTCAGAATGTCTTAAGTGATAGAGAATGTCTTGAGTGATATAGAGTTAAAAAATATCTAAGTATAGGTATTTTTATGCATAGATAGGCATGGGCCCAAAACCCCAAATGCCTTAAGGCCTAAATAGGATTTTGGAGGCACAAATAACACTAATCTGCGCCTCTGGCGCGTCGCGGCCAGGGCGGGGATCGTCACTAGAATTCAATTTTTTTTGAAAAATTATTTTTTGCTATGGGTGTTCTAAGGGTTATACCCATTTCCTACTAAATTTTTCCCTCTCCCCCCCCAAAATCACAAATATGAAGTCGGATTTTGATATCACACATAGATTTTAAGATATATAAAAATTACGATAATGGACATTTTCGAGGCATATTTTCAGGCTTTTTTTGGGGCATTTCAATATCATCCCCTTAGGAATATTCGTCCCCGAATGTCAAAAAAATGTTCATAAGAGAAGTAATCATGAAGATTTCAGCCAGACATAAATGCAACAAATACACTTATAAATCATTTTCAAAAATCTCAACATGAATGTAAATAATCATCATAAACTTGTCAACATAAACATGAATGCATGCAAATAACATAAGAGCTGAAACTTAAGACTTGAAATCATGTAGGGAACTTAAATTATTACCTTAGGCTTAAGTACAGTGGAAGAGATATGGATATCATTTTCTCATGTGCGCCTCGGCTTCCCATGTGGCACTTTCGACTTGTTGATTCCTCCAAAGGACCTTGACGGAAGCTACATCCTTATTTCTCAACCTCTTCACTTGCCTATCCAAACTTTCTGACGGAACCTCCTCATAAGTCAAAGTTATCTTCTACCAAACTCACAACATCCAAAGGTACAATAGCATTTGGGTCACCCACACACTTTCTCAACATAGATACATGAACGACTGGATGAACCATATTCATATCAATGGGCAACTCCCACTCATAGGCCACATTATCAATTCTCCTCAACACTCTATAAGGACCCACAAACCTTGGGCTCAATTTACCCCTCCTGCCAAATTGGACTACACTCTTCATGGGTGAGACTTTCAAGTAGACCCAATCACAAAGCTTATGTTCAAGATCACTCCTTCTCACATCGGAATATTACTTCTGTCTACTTTGGGTTGTTCTCAATCTCTCCCTTATCAACCTCACCTTCTCTGAGGCTTCCATGACTAAATGCGGACCTGACAAAGCCATCTCTCCCACCTCAAATCATCCAACAGGGAATCTACAACTTCTACCATAGAGAGCTTCAAAAGAGTCATACCAATGCTTAAATGATAACTACTATTGTAAGCAAACTCAATGAGTGGAAGATGTTCATCCCAACTACCCTTAAACTCCAAAACACAACCTCTAAGCATATCCTCAAGAGTTTGGATAGTTCTTTCGGCTTACCCATCCATTTGAGGGTGAAAAGTCTTACTAAGCTTAACCTTGGTACCAAGTCCTCTTTGGAAGGACCTCCAAAAGTAAGAAGTGAATTGAGCACCATTATCCGAAATGATAGATAAAGGCACCCCATGCAATCTAACCAGCTCATAAATATATAATTTAGTATAATCTTCGGCACCATAAGTAGTTTTGACTAGTAGAAAATGAGCCGACATTGTCATTCTATCGACAACCACCCAAATAAAATCAAAATGCTTTCTAGTCTTAGGCAACCCAACCACAAAATCTATGTTGATTTCTAGCCACTTCCAAGTAGGAATCTCTATATCTTGGGCTAGACCGCCCGACCTTTTATGTTTGACTTTTACTTGTTGGCAATTGTGATATCTGGATATGAACTTGGAAATATCTTTCTTTATACCACCCCACCTATACACCTCCGTCAAATCTTTAGACATTTTTGTAGAATCGAGGTGAATAAAATAAGATGAATTATGAGCCTTATCTAAAATCAACTTCCTCAAGTCATCAACATTAGGCATACACAATCTACCTTGTTACCTAAGGGCACCATCTCCCCCTTGGGAGAAAACCTCCATTTTACCATCCTCACCAATGCTTTCGATTCTAGTAAGGCGAGGTTAAGATCTTGTTTTGTCTTCACCTCTTTAATCAAGGAAGATTTAAAACCATCAACAACCATTACACCACCATTGTTAACCTGCTCCAACCTAACTCCCAATCTAGCCAACCGATGAACTTCTCTAGCCACCTCTTTGCCACCATCATCAACATGTGCTAGACTACCCATAGACACCTTACTTAGATCATTGGCCATAACATTAGCTTTACCAAGGTGATAATGCACACTCATATCATAATCTTTAAGGAGCTCTAACCACCTTCTTTGTGTCAAGTTAAGATCTTTTTCGGTGAACACATATTGGAGACTTTTATGATCGGTAAACACATTCACATGAACCCCATACAAATAATGACGCCAAATTTTAAAAGCAAATACCATGGCGGCTAATTCAAGATCATGGGTAGGATAATTCTTTTCATGCACCTTAAGTTGTCTAGAGGCATAAGCTATCACCTTACCATTTTGCATCAAAACACAACGCAAACCAATTCTTGAGGCATCACAATACACAAAAAACCCTTCCAACCCTTTCGGTAGAGACAAGATAGGAGCAAAAACAAGCTTATCTTTCAAAGTCTGGGCTGGCACTGACTTTGGAAGGCTGGAAACTCTTCTCATATTCATCCTTCCACACAAAGTTTACCTTCTTTTGGGTCAACTTAGTCATAGGAGAAGCAATAATAGAGAACCTATTTACAAACCTCCGATAATAACTCGCTAAACCCAAGAAACTTCTAATATCCAATGGGGTCAAAGGTCTAAGCCAATTTCTAATCACTTCCGTCTTCTTAGGATCCATCTTAATACCATCACCTGATACCACATGCCCTAGAAAATAAACCTCTCTTAACCAAAACTCTCATTTCTCATATTTAGCATACAACTTCTCCTCCCTCAAAATTTGAAATACCACCCTCAAGTAATTTACATGCTCTTTCTCACTATGAGAATAGATCAAGATATCATCAATGAAAACCACCATAAACAAATCAAGGTATGGTTTAAAGACCATATTCATAAGATCCATGAATATAGCCGGTGCATTAGCCAACCCAAAAGATATAGCCACAAACTCAAAGTGCCAATACCTAGTCTGGAATGCCATCTTAGAAATGTCACACTCCCTTACTTTCATTTGGTGATACCCAGACTGAAGATCAATCTTAGAGAAGTGACTAGTCCCTTAAAGTTGGTCAAAAAGATCATCAATCCTTGGTAGAGGGTACTTATTCTTTATGGTGACCCTATTAAGTTGTCGGTAATCAATACACATTCTAAGAGTGCCATCTTTCTTCTTCACAAACAACACTGGTGCACCTCAAGGTGATTGACTAGGCCTTATAAAACCCTTTTCCAACAAGTCTCTCAATTGTTCTTTCAACTCCTTCAACTCCACCAGGGCCATATGGTAAGAGGGAATAGAAATGGGCTGAGCATCGAGAAGAAGGTCCATACCAAAATCTATTTCCCTTTCGGGAGGAGCACCGAGAAGCTCACTGGGAAAGATATATAGGAACTCATTAACCACCGGAATAGACTCTATAAGAAGTACTTTGGACTAAACATCCTTAACTCTCACAAGACAATAGAGGCAACTCTTAGAAACCAACTTTTGGGCTTTAATGCCAGAAATAAACCTATCCTAGACCACCACATCACAACTTTCACACTTAAGGATGGGCTCATTAGGGAATTGGAATTTGACCCTATGGATTCTACAATCAATAGAAGCATAATATGCATGCAACTAATCTATCCCAAGAATGACATCAAAATCTACCATATTTAATTCAACAAAATCACAAGGCAAATTTTTATGCGAAATGAAAATGAGACAGTTTCTGTAGACTCTTCTAGCAATAATAGATGCACCAATAGGAGTGGAAACTTCATGAGGCTCACACAATAATTCGGGACTAACATGAAGTCTTTTGGCAACAAAAGAAGTAAGAAAAGAAAGAGTGGCACCCGAGTCTATAAAATTATACACATCAAAATTAAAAATCTTTAACATACCGATGATGACATCAGACACCTCATCCACCCATTGTCTCTCTTGAAGAGCATAAAACCTATTTTGCCTTGGAGCACCCCCTTGTTGGCCTCTTCTCCCCTTTAACTCATAAGTCACTTATGGCCAACTTGCAATACTTAAAGATACTTTTCATGAATTCAATACATACGTACAATCCTTAATCATCATAAAGTCACTTAACTGATAAGTCATGCAACAGACCATCAATAACTCAAGAATCCTTAACTTTTATCAAACACTTGCAGGTGTTATGCTAGCTCAAAATCATGCAATTCAAGAGTGAAATAATGTGAGAAAACTCAATGTAAATCAACCCACCAACTCATGGTAACACCCTCATGTAATATACCTAGAAAACCCTTATCAAATTTCACAATAAATCATAGTTTCATAGCTCAAAACAAGCATAAACAGTAAATATTTTACGAAACCCCAACATAGTTTATCATCAAAATTTATAATAAGAGATACCTATAAATAATGCAACTTGAAAATATACAATTTACATAAAAAGGAAGGTCGGGCACCATTAGTGAAAGGACCAAATGGTTGAAACCCACATACGTCAAACTTGGGTTTTCTTGATGTACGTAGTCTTGAAGAAGACTTGAAGCTTGAGTAGAGTTCTTGAGATCCAGAATTGAGCTTGGGACATTTGAATTATAGATGAAATATTTGATTAAGTGTTTGAGAGGATTTTGAGAATGTCTTAAGTGATATAGAGTTGAAAAATGACTAAGTATAGGTATTTTTATGCATAGGTGGGCATGGGCCCAAGACCCCAAATGCCTTAGGCCGAAACAGGATTTTGGAGGCGCAAATAACACTGGTTTGCACCCCTGGCACGTCACAGCCTAGGCGCGGATTATCACTGGGATTCAATTTTTTTGAAAAATTATTTTTCACTACGGGTGCTCTAAAATTGGGGTTATACCCATTTCTCACTAAATTTTGCCCTCTGATCATGAATATGAAGTCGAACTTTAGATATCACGTACGAATTTTGAGATAAATAGAAATTACGATTATGGGTATTTTTGAGGCACATTTTTGGGTATGTTTTTGGGGCGTTACAGTAGATAGACCATTTATTGGTCCTTGTGGTGACACTTTTCTTCAAAATCTTTACGTTTCACTGTGTGACGCCTCACGTGTACCTAATAGTCAATGTGAAGGTCCACGGACTGTGAACCAGCTCATCTCGTAGCATTTGTGCGGATTCTTCAATTTTTGACGGTGTGAGCTCTTTTTCACGTCACATTGACAAGGCATGATACGACTCGTGTCATGTCCCATGGTCTGTGAAGGGTACCATGGGATGTGCCTTAACTTCTTTCGTACACCCCTTCTTACTTTTCTCTTATCTATATTTGCCGCCAAGTATGAGGCCACGTTGGGCCTCACGGATCATATGATGGTACATGAGCCGTGTAGGCACCCATGTGCCCTCACTTTATTCTATTTTCTGCTCCTCTCTCCCAAGGCCTCATCCACGTGGCCTCTCACGGTCCGTGTGATGTCACACGGGCCATAGAGGTCTTCTTGCGCCCATAATTAGGATTGTTTTCGTAGCTTTTCCTGTAGTTCACCCATTTCTCCATGCCGCAATTACTTTTCTTGAAAAATAACAGAAATACACATCAAAATAATAACTTTGCTTGAGAATGCACAAAATCCTTCGTTTAAAGATTTACAAAGGTCACATTTCTGCGACTCATCACCCATATTATTTTCAATTCCATTAATAAGCCATATAACATAATCTATATATATAATATCCTTATATCACAAGTGATTTCCAATATCGTAGTACAAGTCAACAAGTATTAATCTCAATATGTCACTTCCAAGTCATAGATGTAAATTCACAATTTACCAAATTCTCACAATTCATCAATTATGGCTCAATTAACCACAAGTATTCTATCTATTCAAGCCGTAACATAGGAGATATAATGTTCAAATAAGCTTAACAAGGTTTAAGATTCTACTTGCCTTAACTAGTAGCCAAATCAAGCTATAATCAGAGCTTGTCCCGTCAAATTCGCACCCGAAATGTCACAATCTAATCAAATATAGCATCACAATCACATAAGGAATCTAATGATACTAAAATCGATCAATCCGAGTGAAGAGGGAAAATGGTCAAAAATCTCATGCCAGAAAAAGTAGTCAAAATCTGGAAATTTTTTTATAAAAATGTTTTCCTTGTAATTAGAATTCCAACGGTGAAAATCAATTAAAAATGGAGCTAAATAAGAGAGGCATCATCAATTAAAGTTTAGAAATCAAAATATAAGAATTTTTCAAATTCCACCATTAAAATCCCAAAATTATAAGTTAAAACACTAATTAATTAATGTAAATCAATGAAATAGGTTAGAAAATAGTTACTCAATTTACTAACCTTGTAAAAACCTCGAAGTTCCTCACCAAAATGAAGCTTAAAGGTGTAAAAATAGTGGAAATAAGCTTAAACCCATCTTTAAAAATCTGTACCAATTTAGGTTTGAAAAGACCCTCGAGAACACAAAGTAGGACCTGTGAACGCGAAAGTCAACCAACGTAGACTTCTCCGCCAACACAGACCTTTATTAGTGAATTTGGATAAGGTACTTGGTGACCTTTACAAACGCAGATTGAACCCTCACGAACGGGGAGTGTTAGGTCACCTTGAGCTTAGCAAACATGGAGAAGGAAAGTAACCTACACCAGAACCAGAAAACCAGCTATGATCAAAACTCAATACGGTCCATCGAAACGGAGTTCAAATTTCACAAATCATACATGTATCTAGATGAAAAATGGTAATCAAGACTCAACAAAATAATCAAAATTCAATTTTGAGGTCTCTACGACATAGTTACCAATGCAACTCAATCAAACTAGTTTGAAACATGAAATACAAAAATTGCCCTCAAAAACTTCAAAAATTTTCATGAGGCCATTTCTAGCATTAGTTTGACCATCTGAAGCTATTGGAATTATCAAAATTTCTATCCAAGCTTTCAAACTCCGAATATTGATCAAAGTCAAACCTTGGTTCCAAAAATAACTAAAAATACAACTTTGGGTCCAAATACTTCATCCTAACTCCAAATTTAGTTCTGCAAGTTATCATAAACCAATTTCGACATTCCAGAGCTACTAGAGTTGACAGAATCAAATTTTGACACTGAAAACTCAAAATGACTTTAGAACTTAAGAATTTTAAACTTAAGTCATAACAAACACTTTTTTGTGCAAACTCTAAATTTTTACACGATTTTTAAAATTCAAATTTTCAATTCAACCAAAAATGACCTGAAACAACTTTTGGAAAGGACAAAATAGTAATTTAGCTAAAATTTTCAAAAATGACCTTTAATATCATTACATCATCTATCACTAAAAATAATATACGTCCTCAAACATAATGCAACGAAACATACCTGAAGTCTCAAAAAGATAAGAATATTCGGTCTGCATATCAGACTCCATCTCCCAGGTAGCCTCATTCATAGGTCGGTGGTGATCATAGGCATATTTATATGCCAAACTAGCCAAAATTACCCATATAAAGAGCTTATTCAGAGGATAAATCCATAGAGTTATTTAGTGCAATTCACTGTATTTTGCTAATCTTGGGTCAACTACACTTGTTGGTTTTATTTTTATAGGTTCTTGAATAGAATATGCAAGTGTGAACTCACATTCGAAGTTTAACGAAGAACACAACTGCAGAACTATGTGAAAAAATCAGTCAGGGCAGCAAAAGTATTCAAATGTGTGTCGTGGACCTGGGGAAAAAGTTATGCAAGCTAAAATATTAGAGAAAAAGGCGCGAAGCAGGAAAATGGTTGAAGTCTGTGTCGCGGACTTGTACAAGGAGATGAGAAATTGACCCAATCAGTATTTAATGCGAGAATCGACTCAAAATAGCCTAGTCCATGTCGCATAGGAGTAAAAGTGAGATATGACAGTTTTACGTTATATACAGTTTAGAACATTAGGTTTCATATCTAGTTTTTGGACGAAAAATAGGTAAGATGACTATTAACTTCATCTAGGGTTACTTTGGTTAGTTTTTACTTTTAGTTTTCCATTGTGAATGTTGATTAGATATTATTGATGTGTACGACAATGATGCGTGGCTAATCTTTCCATATTTTGGGATTATAGCCGTAGATAATGTTCTAGTTCTTGATGTTTGCATATTATGAATGGGTTTCCACTAGATCATTCTTATATTGCTTTTATCTATACTTCATAGCCTGATCAACTACGGGGTAAATTAGTTGTTCATTCTAGATTCAAGAGAAGTTCGAATGAATAGAACACAGTAATATAGAGGGTTTGTTTAACTGGAAAAATAAATTGATTTGTGTAAGGGTGACTCGTGACAACTACCCTTACACCTAGCTTGGTTCTAATATAGGAAGATAATATTAAAGCCTTCTTATTGATTTTGTCTATACCCATTCAATGATGTAGTTAGGCAGTCAATAAAGGTAGGCTGGTAGAGGCATGCAACCCTGCTTAGGTATTTTCAACCCTGTGAATCAATAATCAGGAAACCCAAACATAAATGCAAGCGTTGTGTCTAAAATGTATGTCAAAAATGTTACAATCTCGAAATCATTCTTAGTCTGATAATTCACTGCAAACTAGTTGACCATAATAGCTTAATTAGTTATCTTGATTTTTAACTCAACCTTTTCATCATTTTGAATGAGGACACACTTAACGTAATAACTTGGATTGGTAATTGAACTTTGGTTTAAATACCTCGGGTTCGACATCTGACTCCTAATAAGGACCACTATATTACTTTTAAAGACCACGTATGAAATGAGCCCCCCCCCCAAAAAAAAGTGCCCAAAAATGTGCCTCGAAGTGCCTAGAATCGTAATTTCCAAAGATCTCAAAATTTGTATGTTATATCAAAAATCCGATTTCATATTCTTGATCGGAGGCAAAATTGAGTGGGTCTAACTCCAATTTTAGAGAAACCATAGGAAAATTCAAAAATCCCAAGTTTGAAAATTCCAATATCCAGGCCCGCCCCTGGAGCGACGCACCAGGGGTGCGGACAACATATATTTTTGCTTTGTTTTGCTGTTCTGGTGCAAGGCTTTTAGGTCTTGGGTCTAAGTCTTCCATACGTGAAAATATCTATACTTAGCCATATTTGACCATTATATCATACAGGATATTTCCCATATTTCCTCAAACACTTAGACAAATATTTAACCCTAAATTTCAAGTCCCACAACTCATGCGGATCTTGAGGAATTCACTCAAGCTTCAAGTCTCAATTTCCAATCTTCATCAAGAATTCTCCAAAGTCAAGGTATGTCGGTTTCTTTTATGGGTTCCTTCCACTCATGATGCCGAAGCTTACTTTTACCTAAAATTTCATGATCTAAAGTTGATTTACTCATGGGTCTTACTTATTATGAATTTCACTACACACTATGTTGGGGTTTCATGAAATTGTGATTGTTTTAGCATGTATTGAGCTATGAATCTAAGATATATTGTGAGATTTGATAAATAGTTTTAATGTATATTGCAATAGGGTATTACCAAGTGTTGGTGGGTGGTTTTACATTGAATTTACTTGCATGATTTCTCTCTTGAATTCCATGGTTTTACACTAGCATTTCTCACCTACTAAGTATTTGATAAAATATTTGATTAATGTATCTTGAGATGTTGAAGGACTAATGCTTTGCATATGAGTTAAGTGACTTTATGATGATGCAAGGCATGCAAATATGTTTTGAATTAATGAAATATGTTTATGGTGTTACAAGCTGATGACCTCGTTGAGGGGATATCAAGCCTTAATCAACTTGTCGAGGGGGTGTCAAGCCTCGATTTCCTTGTTGAGGGGGTATCAAGCCTCAATCACCTTATAGAGGGGGTGTCAAGCCTCGGTTGACTTGTTGAGGGGGTACCAAGCCTCAATCATCTTATCAGGGGATAATATGCCCATACTACAAATTGAGGGGTATGTACCTCAACCACTCTTTCTAGGGGAAGGATGTTTTGGAGTTTGAGAATGAAATGTTTGGTCTATGGTGATGGTATATTCCTAGACATATATTTGGTTGTATATAAGCATATTATTTTACTAGCATATTTTAACCTAAGCATTGATCATGCATGCCATATTGCTACATACTATCCCTTGCTTATGATTACGTATTTTGATTATGTTGCCTATCTCTTATTACATTGCATCCTACATACTTAGTACATTCAAATGTACTAATGTATACTCTATGCCTACATTATATCACCATGTAGGAATCAGAGCTCCAATAGATCCTCCTCCACATGGCTAGACGGATTGTTCAAGCTAGCTTTTGGTGAGTCCTCATGTCCGGGGACAATATCTATGTTCTCTTATGCTTATATTTAGACTATATATTGTATATTTGGATTACCTATTGTCATTATTATGAGGGTGAGCCCAGTTGCTTGTCTTGACCCCCACTAAGTTTTATATTTAGAGGTGTTGTTGGACAAGTATGTAATGATGCTATAAGCTTGACTCTCTCTTTAACTCTCTTGATGTTTTATGAAATGTAGGTTTTCCTTTAGTAACTATGCCTTTATTTCTATTCTTTTATTGTTCTTTAATGGCTTCCGCGACTAAGGATTTGTAATAATATGCTAAGAGGCTTACTTGGGGTTACTTCGGGCTCCCTATGCACCGTGTCACATTTAGGCGCTAGTTTGGATCGTAACAAACTTGGTATCAGAGCACTAGGTTGTTAATTGTCCTCAGCATCTAACACACCATGTCGATTAGAGTCTTATTCATGGTTGCGAAGTGCGCCACAACTATGACTGAAAGGCTATGAGGCATTTTAGGATATGTTTCACTACTTTATGGTCTATATCGTGCCTTAGTTGTAAGTAAGGTAAGGTCTTTTTTCCCTAATGAATGTTCTTTTCTTTTCTAGTTGTTGAACTTGCCACTATAAAGAGGAAGACCAAGGAGGGGCCATGCACCATGGGACAACCGTATTATCCCGCCCCTCAAGCTCCTCAAGATGGAGGGGCTACCGAGATTGAGTTTTGAAATGCTATTACCATGTTGGCTGATGTTAGGGCCAATTAAATCAACCAAGGGGCCCAATCCCTTTATGCTCTCACTCTGGCATCCATGGTAAGGGGCTTCACTATAATGAACCCACCAAAGTTCCATGGGTCTAAAGTGGATGAGGACCCCCAAGAGTTCATCGATGAGGCATACAAGGTGTTGACTATCATGGTGGTGTCTTCGGTGGATAAAATAGAGTTGGAGGCCTACCAACTAAAAGGTGTGGCTCAAATTTTAGTTTGTGCAATGGAAGGTGGAGATGGAAAATCGTGATGCTATTCCTTGGAAGGAGTTCAAAATCTCTTTTCTTAACCGATTCTTCCCTCTTGAGCTAAGGGAGGCCAAATTAATGGATTTTATTAATTTAAAGAAAGGATCTATGAGTATGAGGGAGTATTCCCTCAAGTTCAACAAACTCTCTAAATATTCTCCCTACTTAGTTGTTGACCTGATGTCTAGGATAAACAAGTTCGTGATGGGTGTACCTGATTTGGTGAATGAGGGGCTGCTATGTTGATTAATGACATGGATTTGTCCTGCTTAATGACTTATACTGAACAATTTGAGGGGGAGAAATTGAGGAAGAGAAGGGGTCTTGTGGCCAAGAGGTCCTGATTTGATGGTGATTTCTAAGAATAATAATCTGACGATGCCTTAAAAAAGAGGTTGGCTTTTGATAGGGTTTCTAACACTAAATAGAATGATGACAATAATGGGAGAACTAATCCTAAGTGTCCAAGTGTGGGAGGAACCATGGTCGCCCATGCTTGAAGAAGACCAATGCTTGTTATGGTTGTAGTGAAATGGGTCACAAGCTAGTTGATTGTCCATATGCTCGAAAAAAGTGTAAGGGTGGTCGATTTCAAGAACAAGATGGTCATTTGAATCAAGAGGCCCAACATGGCCAGGGGGTGCTCCACAACATAATCGATTCTATGGTTTTCAAAGGAGGCAAGGGGTAGTTGAGGCATTCGTTGTTGCTACTGGTATGTTGAAGTTTCCTTTGACCTTGAAGTGTATGCATGGGAAGGTTCAAGTGTTCTTATTTCCTTTCATTATTCCTTTTTGTTACTAGTGGGCTTCTTATGCGCCCTGAGTATTTATATGAACCTTTGGTGTCTACCCTTTTGTTGAGTCTATTGTTGCTAGAAAGTTCATCGGTATTGTTCCGTGTTCATATTGCATTAGGTCTTGCCTTGTGACTTATTGGGTTTGATGTGGTGGATTTTGATGTCATACTTGGGATGGATTAGTTGCATACATATTATATCTCTATTAATGGTAGGACTTGTAGAGTTAGATTCCAATTTCCTAATAACCCGTCCATGAGTGGGGGCTTGTAAGGTGGTTGTGAAGGGTAAGTCTATTTCTTATCCTAAGGTACATTTGATCTCTAAGGGTTGCATTTATCATCTTGTAAGAGTTAGGGGTGTTGAATCTAAGTTATTTCTATTGAGTTATTTTCGGTGATCAATGAGTCCTTGATGTCCTTTTCGATATTTTGAGTTTGGGGGTAGTGTCTTTGGGTGTGGCTAGTACACCGGTTATGTCTATAGCTCTCATGAATAGGGTCCTTAATCCCTACCTTGTTATGACTGTGGTGGTCCTTGGTGATGATGTGTTGGTTGTTTCCGGAAGTGAGGAAGAGCTTGTGAATTATTTGAGGGTGATGTTGTGAATTTCAGAGGATGTGAGGTTGCTTATTAATTTTGGAAAGTGGGGATCTTTGGATGGCAAGAAGTTGGTTGGAGGAGTTCACCGGTTGACCAGGTTGGGTGATGTTGAGGATGGTGGTGTAGTGGTTTTGATTGTTCTGAATCTTTTTTGGATGAGGAGGCCTAGTTAAGGAAGGCCTTGATTTTCGTCTTGATAGAGTTGGAGGTCTTGGTGAGCGACGGTAGAGAGGAGGTTTTCTCCCAAGGGGGAGATGGTGACTTTTGGTACTAAAGTGGGTTGTATGTGATTAAAGTTGATTAATAAGGATGTAGTGCTCGTCAAGGCCCTTTGGAAGAATCGTCAAGTTGGAATAGTTATTTAGGGAGCCAGAGCGGGTATGAAAAAGCAATATCCGCATCTCTTTCGTTCATACAAGCTTATGATAACATGTCAAGTCCTTTTTTTTCTTTTTTTCCAAGTATTATGTTTCAGCCCCTATGTCATTTGCATTCATTCATGTTTATATTGACAAAGTTCATGGTGATTTAACACTTATGTTGAGATTTTTAAAAATGGTGTTTAAGTGTATTGTTGCATTCTTCTTGGGGTTGATTTCTTCATAAGTACTCTTCTTATGTACGTTTCTTTGGCATTGGAGGACGAATACTCCCAAGGGGGAGATATTGAAACAAAACTAAAAAATTTGTCTAAAAATGTGTCTCGAAAGTGCCTGAAATCATAATTTCTATATATCTCAAGATCTATGCGTGATATCAAAAATCTTTCTTCATATTCTAGATCGGGGGGCAAAATTGAGTGAAAAATGGGTCTAACTCCAATTTTAGAGGAACTATGGTAAAATTCGAAAATCCCAAGTTTACGAATTCCAGTGTCCAGGCGCACCCCAGGCGCAACGCGCCAAGGGCGTGGACAACCTATATTTTTGTGCTAAGTTTTGTTGTTCTGGTCCAAGGCTTTTGGGTCTTGGGCCTAATTCTTTCCATACATGAAAATACCTATACTTAGCCATATTTCACCTTCATATCATACAAGACATTCCCCAATATTCTCTCAAACACTTAGACAAATATTTCACCCCAAATTCCAAGTCCCAAAACTCATCCGGATTTTAAGAATTTCACTCAAGCTTCAAGTCTCCATTTCCAATCTTCATCAAGAAATCTCTAAAGTGATGGTGTACGAATTTCTTTCATGGTTTCCTTTCATCTATTATGCCCCAAATCTTACTTTTACCTAAAATTTCATGATCTAAAGTTGATTTACTCATGAGTCTTATTTATTATGAATTTCACTGCACAAGATGTTGGGTTTAAATGAAATTATGATTTTTTAGCATATTTTGAGCTACGAATCTAAGATCCATTATGAGATTTTATGAAGGATTTTGATGTCTATTGTAAGAGGGTATTAGCAAGTGTTGGTGAGTGGTTTTACATTGAATTTACTTGCATGATTTCACTCTTGAATAGCATGGTTTTACACTAGCATTGCACACCCACCAAGTGTTTGCTAAACTGTCCAATTAATGTATCTTGAGTTGTTGAAGACCTAATGCTTGTAATATGAGTTAAGTGACTTTATAATAGTGCAGGACATGTGTATATGTGTTGAATTGATGAAATGTATTTATGGTGTTGCAAGTTGATGGCCTTATTGAGGGGGTATCAAGCCTCAATCACCTTGTCGAGGGAGTGTCAAGCCTTGATGGCCTTGTTGAGGTGGTGTTAAGCCTCAATCACCTTATTGAGGGGATATCAAGCCTCGGTGGCCTTGTTGAGGGGTTATCAAGCCTCAATCACCTTGTCGAGGGGGTCTCAAGCCTCAGTTTTCTTGTTGAGGGGGTACCAAGCCTCAATTATCTTGTTGGGGGATGGTATGCCCGTACTACTAATTGAGGGGTATGTACCTCAATCACCCTTTCTAGGGGAGGGGTGTTTTGGAATTCAATAATGGAATGTTTATCTATTTTGATGGTCTATTCGTACACATTTATTTGGTTCTATATAAGCATATTACTGTACTAGCATGCTTTACCTTAAGCATTGATTATGCATGCCATATTTCTATCATATTATTCCTTACTTATGACTATCCATTTTGATTATGTTCCCTGTTTTTTTTGCATTGCATCCTATATACTTAGTACATTTAAACGTACTAATGCATACTCTATCACTACATGATACCACCATGTAGGAACCAAAGCTCCTATTGATCCTCCTCCACGTTGCTAGATGAATTGTTTAAGCTATCTCTTGGTGAGTCCTCATGTTCGGGGACAATATCTATCTTTTCTCATGCTTATGTTTAGACTATATCTTGTATATTTGGATTACCTACTGTCATTATTATGAGGGTGATCCCGGTTGCTTGTCTTGGCCCCCGCTAAGTTCTATGTTTAGAGGTGTTGTTGAAAAAGTATGTAATGATGCTATAAGCTTAACTATCTCTTTAACTCTCTTGATATTTTATGTATTGAAGGTTTCCCTTAGTTCCTATGCCCTTATTACTACTCTTTTATTGTTGTTTAATTGCTTCCGTGACCAAGGATGTTTAATGACATGCTAAGAGGCTTACTTGGGCTTCCTTCGAGCTCCCTATGCGTCGTGTCACATCTAAACCCTAGTTTGGGTCATGACAAGCTTGGTATCAGAGCACTAGGTTGTTAATAGTCCTCCACGTCCAACACACCGCATTGATTAGAGTCTTATTCGTGGGTATGAAGCGCGCCATAACTATGAATGGGAGGCTATGAGGCATTTAGGATATGTTTCACTTCTTCATGGTCTATATCGTGCCTTAGTTATAAGGTAGGGTCTTTCTCCCCTAATAATTGTTCTTATTTCTTCTAGTTTTTGACCACGCCGCTGTAAAGAGAAAGACCAAGGAGGGGCCATGCGCCTATAGGACAACTGGATTATCCTGCCCCTCAAGCTCCTCAAGATGAAGGGGCTACCAAGATTGAGTTCCGGAATGCTATCACTATGATGGCCCATGCTATGGACAATTAAATCAAGCAAGGGCCTAAAGCCCTTCATGCTCTCACTCCAGCGTCAAGGGTAAGAGACTTCACTAGAATGAACCCACCAAAGTTCCATGGGTCTAAGGTAGATGTGGACCTCCAAGAGTTCATTGACAAGGTGTATAAGGTGTTGACTATCATGGGGGCGACTTCAGAGGAAAAAGCGGAGTTGGCAGCCTACCAACTAAAAGGTGTGGCTCAAATTTGGTTTGTCCAATGGAAGATGGAGAGAGGACAAATCGTGATGCTATTCCTTGAGAGGAGTTCAAAATATCTTTGCTCAACTGGTTCTTCTCTCTTGAGCTAAGGCAGGCTAGGTGATGGAATTTATGAATCTAAAGCAAGGATCTATGAGTGTGAGGGAGTATGCCCTCAAGTTCAACCAACTCTCTAAATATGTTCGCCACTTGGTTGCCGACCTGAGGTCTAGGATAAACAAGTTCGTGATGGGAGTATCCGATTTGGTGAATTAGGAGCGTCGAGCCGCTATGTTGATTAATCACATGGATTTGTCCTGTGTGATGACTTATGCCGAACAATTGGATATGGGAGAAATTGATGAAGAGGAGGGGTCATCAAGCTAAGAGAGCCTGATTTAATGGTGATTTCCAAGAACAAGAGTCCCACAATGTCCCAAACAAGAGGTTGGCTTTTGATAGGGTGCCAAACTCTATATGGCATGATGGTAATGATGGGAGAACTAATCCTAGGTGTCCAAGGTGTGAGAGGAACCCTGATGGCCCATGCTTGAGGAAGAACAATGCTTATTATGGTTGTAGTGAAGTGGATCACAAGCTTGTTGATTGTCCATATGCTCGAAGAAGGCATAAGGGTGGTCGATTTCAAGAACAAGATGGTCATGTGAATCAAGAAGCCCAAGATGGACAAGGGGGTGCTCCATAACATAATCAGTTCTATGCTCTTTAAAGGAGGCAAGGGGTAGATAAGGCGCCCGATGTTGCTACTAGTATGTTGAAGTGTTCTTTGACCATGATGTGTATGCATGGGAAGGTTCGGGTGTTCCTATTTCCTTTCATTATTCCTTTTTGTTACTAATGGACTTCTTATGCATCCTGAGTTGTTATGTGAACCTTTAGTGTCTACCCCTTTGTTGAGTCTATTGTTGCTAGAAAGTTCATAGGTACTGTTCTATGTTCATATAGTATTAGGTCTTAACTTGTGACTTGTAAGGTTTGATGTGGTGGATTTTGATGTCATACTTGGGATGGATTAGTTGCATGCATATTGTGTCTCCATTGATGGTAAGGCCTGTAGAGTTAGATTGCAATTCCCTAATAATCCATCCATGAGTAGGGGCTTGTAAGGTGGTTGTGAAGGGGTAAGTCCATTTCTTATCTTAAGTTACAATTGATCTCTAAGGGTTGCATTTATCATCTTATAAGAGTTAGAGGTGTTGAACCTAAAATATTTCTATTCAGTTGTTTTCGATGATCAATGAGTCCTTGATGTCCTTTTTGATATTTTGAATTTGGGGGTAGTGTCTTTGGGTGTGGCTAATACACCTGTTATGTTTATCGGTCTCAAGAATAGGAACTAGACTCTTGCTTTTGCCAATCGAAAAGGAGGTCAGGCATCTAATACCCAATTTTACCGATTCGTCTCATTGAATAGGAAGACCAGAAGGACAATAAAGAAGAGGTGGAACCTATTAGACAAGAGATGGCTGAACAAAATCAACCTGCACTAGCAACAACACCTAGTTCGGTCAGGGATGTTGAAATCCCACAAAGTACTAATCTCACTAGCTATTTTTATAAGACAAAGCTCGGTGGTCATTGGGAGCTTAAACAAAACATGGTCTAATTTCTATCCTCCACCGAGTAATTTACTAGGTTGCCACATGAAGACCCTTAGGTTCATCTTCAAAACATCTTGGAGATCGCTGATACTTTCATCGCCACTTGGGTGAATAGAGAATATTTAAGGATGACCTTGTTTCCCTTTTCACTACTAAGGGAAGCAAAGGTGGCTACAAATTGAGCCACCCAATTCAATTGCTTCATGTGATGAGCTAGCTAGAAAGTTCCTGATGAGATTCTTCTTATTTAGTAAGACAACCAAGCTTAGGAGTTAGATTTTGAGCTTTAGGCAAAGACCAATAGAAAATTTATACCAAGCATGGGATAGATTTAAAACTCTTCTCATTAATTGTCCCATCGTTGTCAAACGAATGAGGTGTTGCTTCATACCTTTATTGAAGTTTTGGAACCCAACACCAAGATTCTTCTTGATTCTTCTACAAGTGGACAAGCATTAGAGAAGACCTATGATGAGTTGTATGCTCTTCTAAATCGCATTGCACAAGGCAATCCTGAGTTGAATGGAGGATCTAGTAGACCGATAGTTCAGAAGTAGGCTGCCATGTTGGAGGTGGATGCACTAACTACCTTGCAAGCCCAAGTGTCAGCAATGCAGAATATGGTGACAACTCACTTCAACTTGTCTTTGGGGTAATAACTAGTTCCAGTGAATATGGTCCAGTAGCAGTAGAGTACTTGGTGTGATGTGTGTGGAGGAGGAGACCACATTGTAGAATTCTGCGGTGCAAATCCAAAGGTTGTGAACTTTGTGGGCAATGCCAACATAGGTGGGCCTCAAGGTTTTGGGAATACTTATAACCCAAACTAGAGAAACCACCCAAACGTCTCTTGGGGTGGAAAGTAGCAGAATCAGGGACCCTCTCAGCATTGGCCACAAGGTGTCAATTCATTCTATAATCAACAGATGCAGTAACCCTCAAAGCAAGCAAATTTGAGCAATAAGTGATAGTGATGTGCTGAGACAAATTTTGGCAAACCAATAAAGGCAAGATGATGAAATTCGCCAGAACAAGCAGAGCCTCCAGAACTTGAAAAAGCAGTTGGGGCAATTGGCAAGCATTGTGAATGTTAGACCTCAAGAAGTCTTGCCAAGGAACACTAACCCTAACCCCAAGCAAGTAAATGCAATCAACACCAGAAGTGGTAGAACGTTAGCTGAGTTAGTCCCAAAACTAAGGAATGTGACTGAAACAAGCACTGATAAGGATATGGAGGCTGGCAATCCCATGATGAAGCAACTCTAACACCCAAGCCTCCTCCTCCCTTCCCTCAAAAGTTGAAAAAGAAAAAGGAGGATGAGTGCTTCCAAAAATTCATGAGGCTCTTGAAATAGGTATAGAATAACTTACCTCTAATTGATGTTTTGCAGGGGACCTTGAAGTATGCTAAGTACGTGAAGGATATTATGGCTAATAAGAATTATTTAGCTTAGTTCGAGACTGTGGGACTCATGTAAGAGTGCATGTCCAAGATTCTAAACAAAGCTAAGCTGACAATAAAGTTGAAGGATCTTGGGAGCTTCATTATGTAAGTGGAGATTGGTTATTTCTTGAATGCTAGAGGGTTGTGTGATTTAGGTGTGAGTATCAATCTTATGACCTATTCTATGTTCTTAAAGTTAGGGTTTAGTAATCCTTAGCCCACCATCTTCTTATTACAATTGGCTGATCATTCGATGGCAAGGTCGGATGGTCTTATAGAGGACATTTTAGTCCAAGTAGGATCCCTTATCTTTCCCGTGGACTTTGAACCTAATCTGAAGGTTCCATCATTCTTGGACACCCATTCTTAGAAAAAGAAGGGGCATTGATTGATGTTGCTGCAGGCCGACTCACCATCCAACCCCATGACAAGGTGGAAGCATTTTATGTTTACAAGGCTTTGAAGTTGCTCGCTGTGTATGAGGACTTAGCAGCTATCACAGTGTTGGATACAATTGCTGCAGTAAGCCAAGTTGAGATTAAGGATCCTTTAGCCAGGGTATTGCTAAATCAAGGGCTACTGGATGACCTAGAGGCAAAGGAAATTGAGAATGTGCTAAATACCCACAATGACAGCATGTTAAAAAACATAGTTGAGCCCCTAAATAGGGTATTGGGACGTCCACCGAAACCCTCAGTGAAAGAAGATCCTTAGATAGAGTTAAAACCATTGCCATCACATCTCAAATATATTTTTCTTGGTGAAAATAACACCTTACCCATAATCTGGTCTGCTTCATTGACTATAGCCCAGGTGGAAGCTGTTGTAGCTATGTTGAAAAGAAGGAAAGGATTAATAGGTTGGCAAATGTCAAACATCTATGGCATTAGCCCAACCTTGTGTATACATAGGATTTTTATGAAGGAGGGTCACAAGTCAGTGGCCTAACCACAGGGGTGGTTGAATCTAATCATGAAGAAGTGGTCAAGAAAGAGGTGATAAAGTGGCTGGATGCAGGTGTCATCTTTCCAATCTTGAATAGCAAATGGGTGAGCCCAGTGCAGTGTGTCCCCAAGAAAGGGGGGATGACAGTTGTCACGAATGATAAGAGTGAGCTCATACTAAGTAGAACAGTGACAAGGTGGCATATATGCATGGACTACTCGAAGCTAAATGATGCCACCAGTAATGATCATTATCCAGTCCCTTTCATTGATCAGATGTTAGAAAGGCTAGCAGAGCAGGAGTACTACTATTTCTTGGATGGGTACTCAAGGTATAATTAGATCACAATAGGACCTGAGGATCAAGATAAGACCACATTCACCTACCCGTATGGGACATATACATTGGGAGCATGCCCTTTGGCCTGTACAATGCACCAACCACTTTTTAAAGGTACATTATGGACATATTGAATGATATGGTGGAGGATTTTGTAAAGGTCGTCATGGATGATTTATCAGTCTTTAAGGAGTCATTCAATTTATGTCTATTTAATCTGGAGAGGGTGCGGGTGCTAGATCGATATAAGGAGACTAACCTTATCCTTAACTAGGAAAAATATCATTTCCTAGTAAAGAAATGGATAGTTTTGGGGCACAAGGTGTCAAAGTGCAATTTGGAGGTGGATAGAGCAAATATTGAGGGAATTGAAAAGCTACCTCCACTTGTGTTAGTCAAAGAAGTCCAAAGTTTTCTTGTGCATGTAGGGTTCTACCGCAGATTCAGCAAGGAGTTGTCGAAGATTTCAAAGCCACTATGTGCTCTACTGGAGAAATAGGTACCTTTTAACTTTGATGCTATATATTTGCAAGCCTTTGAGATGCTGAAGAAGCGGCTAGTAGAAGCAACCATATTGATAGCCCCAAATTAGGAGCTCCCTTTTGAAATAATGTGTAGTGCTAGTGACATTGCTATGGGAGTGGTATTGGGACAATGCAAGGACAAGGTGTTTCACTCTATATACTATGCTAGTAAGACCCTCAATTTAGCATAATGCAACTACACAGATACCGAGAAGGAGATACTGACACTGGTATATGCTTTTGATAAGTTCCGATCCTATATGGTGGGCACCAAAGTCATAGTATTCACTAATTGTGCCCCTGTAAAGTACATGTTTAACAAGAAAGATGCCAAACCTTGATTAATCAAATGGATCTTTTTTTATCAAGAGTTTAACATTGAGATCAAAGATTCAAAGGGGTGTGAGAACTGGATTACCGATCCCTTGTTTTGCTTGGAAAATGATGCTCACATAAGTGAGCAAAAACATATTAAGGAGGAATTCCTAGATGAGCAACTTTAGGCCAAGCTGTCGTGGTATGCTGATATTGTCAATTATCTAGTGAATGGGGTCGTTCCCCTAGATACTAACTATTAGTAGAGGAAGCAACTGACTCATGATCCGAAGGCTTACATTAGGGATAAGCCATATATCTTCAAGCAAGATGCTGACAGAATGGTCAGAAGGTGTATCCTAGAGGCGAAAATGTGCAGGATACTCAAAAGATGTCATGCTTCACTCTATGGAGGTCATCATGAAGGAGAGCAAACAACTCACAAGGTGTTACAATCAGGATTCTTTTGGCCAACTCTCTTCAAGGATGTTATATAGTTCTGAGAGCATGTGATATATGTCAAAAGACTAGCACCATCTCCGAGAGGCATGAGATGCCTCTGAACAACATTTTAGAAGTGGAGATTTTTGATGTGTGGGGAATGGACTTCATAGGTTCATTCCCATCCTCTTTTGATAATTATTACATGTTGGTCATAGTTGATTATGTGTCCAAATAGGTTGAATCAATAACTTTGCCCACAAATGACTCCAAGGTGGCGAGTAAGTTCCAGAAAAAGAAAATCTTCACAAGGTTTGGGATTTCGAGAGCCATCATCAGTGATGGGGGTGCATATTTCATCAACTAGATAGTGAAGAATCTATTATCTAAGTATAGAGTGAGGCACAAGGTGGACACAGTGTATCATCCACAAATGCGGCCAAGTAGAGGTGTCTAATCAAGAAATAAAGCAAATACTACAAAAGATTGTCAATTTCATAAGGAATGACTAGTCCGTTAGGCTTCATGAGGCTTTATGGGCCTATAGGACGGCGCATAGAACCCCAATCAGCACATCTCCAAATAGATTAGTCTATGGTAGGCATATCACCTCCCTGTCAAGCTAGAACACCAAGCATATTGGACCATCAAAAAGCTCAATCTTGATCCAGAGATCGTAGGGTGCAAGAGATTGGAACAACTAGATGAGTTGGATGAATTACGGCTCCAAGCATATGAAAATGCCAAGATCTACAAAGAGAGGACAAAGAAGTGGTATGACAAACATATAATCAGGTATACTTTTGAGCCTGGACAGAAAATACTTCTCTTTAACTCTCATCTTAAACTGTTTCTAGGAAAGCTGAGGTCCAAGTGGAATGGGCCATACACTATGGTGAGTGTGGTGCCACACGGTGCGGTTGAGTTACGAGAGGAAGCCAGAAACCAAACCTTTTTGGTTAGCGGATAACGTCTCAAACACTACAATGATATGGACACAGGTTATGATGAAAAGGCCATAGATTTTGCCAATGATGAGTAGGTGATTACTGAGTCATGCTGTGACAATAAATCAGATGTTGCACGGGAGGCAACCCGTGGTGAGGTAACTGTAATTGCATTAGTTTTTAGTTTATTTTTATTTAAAAAAGCCCATAGAAAATAAAAATTATGCATAAAGTGTTGGTTCGCAGCTTGTCCGCATCGTGGACCTCCACTAACAATGTGCAAAATTTTTTTGTCTTTAATTCCCATTAATTTGTTAGCTATTTTGTAATTTATCTTAGTTGGATTAACTTATTTCACTATTTTTAGCATAACTAGGTGTTCGAGGATTTTTATGAGGTCCAGTGCTCAACAAAAGAAAAGTGTTTGGACCCCATAAAATTTCTTAGCCTGTAGGTCCGCGATAGGATGCAACATGGACCTATCGCGGAGAAAAGTTCTAAGTAAGTTGGGTAAAATCATAAAATTGGAAAAATACAAATTATAGGTTTTCAACTTATCCGCATTGTGGATCTGTCGTGGATATGTACTATTTTTGGCAGTTTTCAAGAAATCTACCCGACCCACTACCTTTAAATCCCCAACATATTTTTTCAGTTATTTACCTAGTCAAAGCCACAAAAACCCTCCCCTCTCTCATTTGTCTCTTATTTTTCACTCTTAAACATCCAATTTCAAACAAATCTACGTTGCCCTTCAAGTCCCCCAAGGTTTTTCATAGTTTGCTTGCACTCTTTACTCAAGGTAGGTGTTCGTTACTCCTTTATTCTTTATTATTTCTTGGGTATGTGTAATTTTGGGGGTACTATGGGTAAAATTAAGCGGCATGACTTGTTCTTTATTTTTAATTGTTATATGATTTGGGTTGGGTGTGGTAATTTTATGCTTAATTTTATGATTTGGGTTAATTTTCTGCTTAATGGATGTGGGTTCATACCCTAGGTCAAATTTGGGGGTGCAATTTGGGTATTTTGTGATCTTGGGCTTAATTTGTTCATATTTTGGTGTATTGTTATTGGATTTTGCAAGATCTAAGTGCGGGGTACTTTGTTAAGGGTAGTGCCATGTTATTACATCATATGATTAGAAATCATGTCTATAAATCACTTGTTTGATACGACTACTTTGTTGTTGATTTCTATGTATTATTATTATTATGGGGTGATAATTGTGTTGGAATTGAAGTGTGGGGTATGTACTATTGGTAGAATTTTTGAGGTAGTGCTATCAGATTTTGTTAGTGATTGCCCTAAGTGGGATGGGAAGTCTGAGTACCTTCTCACGTCGTGGTTTGAATCTATCTGTGGGGTTGGGTGCGAAACCTTGTGAAAAAGGGGCTATGTATAGTGCATGCTTTAATGCTGTTTGACTATTGTTGTAGGATATCATGGCCTCTAAAACATGCAAAAGTGGACAGATTGGAGCATCTACTAGTAGAGCTGGGTAGGATGTAGCTTCTAGTAGCTGGAGACATGCCCGCGATATCCCAAAAGTACCCTAAGCCCTAGATCCTCTTATAGGCCAAAGACCCCAATTTGAGATTAATGCGGTTTGCAGAGAAGACAAGCAGTGGTATAGGGCATATGATGAGACAAAGTACTTCCCTAACGTTCCAATTAATGCTGACACATTGGTGAGGGACTATCCTCAAATCTACCAGAGATGCATGGACTACCGCGTGACCTTCCTCTTTGAAGAGGCCTTTTCCTACACCTCAGTATGGTCTGGGAGTTCTATACAAATATGAAGATGGAGGTGCACTTCCAGGTTTCACTGTTCGAGGGGAAGAGGTGAATATCACCCCAGTTGCTATTAATGGAATCCTGGGCACTATAGATGTCTCGATTGCCCCATTTATTGAGCTTCAAATTTGGCTACCATACCGAGCCATCTACCACACTTGGCTAGGGTGACCTCTACAGCTAAGTGGATTCTTCATGGATATAAGAGGTACCACGAGTCCTTCCTTTTTGCTCATATGAATAGGGAGGCTAGAGTTTGGATCAAGATCATTTTACACTCTTTTTTCCCTAGGCAACACTTCACGAATGTCACATGGGATCGGGTGTGCTTGGCTTCCTCTTTGATGATGGGGTCAGAGCTAAAATTTGGGTCCATCTTCAAATCCTCCATGAGGAAGGCTACTATGGATGCATGTATGCTTTTGGTGGTTTGATTACTGAGTTGCGCAAGCATGTATGTGTCCTCGAGGAGCCCCTAGACTACTTTTCACATATTGAGGCCCCTTATCATAATGTCACTAACTTCAAGGGGGTTATGGTGTTTAAGGGACCTGTGGTTACCACCACTAAGAGGGTCCATAGAGATGAGCTCATTATAGGGCAGATGTACGGGCTAAAGATGTTGTGCTATAGGACAGGTGGTAGACTTGCCACTCAAGAGAAGATTGATAAGGTTAAGGCCCGTTTCCCACTTAATGCCCATGCCAATGTAGTGTTGGAAAATCGATTCTCAATTCTTTGAGCCAGTGGAGGATGATGTGCCCACAGACCCAGAGAATGCAAGGGAAGCCTTTGAAATGGATGACAATGAGATAGAGCTTGATGAGCCGCCAATCAGTGTAGAGGGTGAACCTATTCTACCAGCCCCGATGGATGATGAGTGAGCACTATACTTCCATCCCACAAGTTTCATATGCTTAGTATTGAGGGCATTTCTTGTTCTAAGTAAGGGTGGGTGTATCTCTATGTTTATGCTTTCTCCCCTTTCAATTAGGCATGTAAAAATACTATGTTTTATTTTCTATTTGTTGCTATGTTTGCTTAAGTTTGGACATCATTTTTATTTTTGCTTAGGTTTGTAACTGAATGTTGAATGCTTATAGTATATTTGAATGTTCATAGTATTGTAAATTTGCATGTTATTATTCTAATTATATTTTTTGTGTGGTATGGTATGTGAATGTTTAGGGAGTTGTCATAGTTGAGTGACGAGGCCCTACGATGGATGGGTGATGTCCGTCCTAATGGTATTCGTCAATGTGAGTTTCATGTAGAGTGTCAGTAGAAGTATAAAGGGCATTTTACATAATGTGTGGGGATCAGGGCCAACTGAATCAATTGTACTCTAAGTAGCTAAATCTTAACCCTTGAACTTCATGAATATTATATTCTTAATTATGAACTCTTGAGAATGATGTTATGCTGATTCTAGTGTTAGACTTGTGATGAGAGTGTGCCATGAGGGAGTGAGCGAATTTGTTGGTCTATGTTGCAATAGTTGCTAGAACTTGCTATGGACCAAGCTAGGTAGGAGTTGAACTTAGAGGAAAGGATCTAGGCATTTCTTTGGTTGCTTAATTTTAAACCACCTTTTGACCCACATCAACTAATCATCCCTTGTTAGCTCTGTTAAGCCTTAACATTTTTTTTAGATACCCATTCTAAGCCTAGACCCCTTTCTTTGTCTTAACCATATTTGATCCTAATCCTAAGTGGACGAGGAGAGGGAAGCTTGAATAGGACACCCAAAGGATAAGTCACAACAGAATAGAGAAAATAAAAATTAGAAAATTACTAACCATTAAACAGTGAGGGTCCATGACATGTTTGCGTTGCAGACCCATCATGAAGAGGGACTATTTGAAAAAAAAGTAGCATTATGTTACATTTTCTTGTAGAAACAATAAGGGGTTTCAAGTTAAGAAGGAGGAAAGGTGAAAGAAAAAGAAAAAGAGTAGTGTAAGCTATGAGTGCTTGGGAGTTGAGCCGTGACAGATATATCCATAAGTATATACCCCACCCGCCTTTAGCTGACATTACAACCAAATAAAAGACCTAAGTGATCCTTTGAGATAGATTCCATCTAGATTGAGTTTATACATTAAGGGAAAGCTTATAGGAACTAGAAGCAACATGTGACACCATTTGGGAGAGCAAGAGTTGATTTTGTACCCATTTCCATTCTCTTAGCTAGGTGATTGTGGTGTGCACATGGGCAATTCATGTGATGAGGGTACATGAGTGCAAGGTAGGATGTAACACTATTAAAGGTATTGATAAATGTTTGACCTGGTCCAGAGAACTCACTCGTAGGATGTACCTTTTACATGTTGCCTAGGTGTCACATGCACGTGTCTTGATTTATCCAAGGAAGGATAAATCTCTAAGTGTGAGGTGGTAATCTTAGGTATATTTGTATGCCAAACTATCCAAAATTACCCATATAAAGAGCTTAGTCAGAGTATAAATCTATAGAGTTTAGGTATAATTAGTGTAATTTAGTGTATTTTGCTAATCTTGGGTCAAGTACACTTGTTGGTTGTGTTTTTGTAGGTTTTTGAACAGAATATGCAAGTCTAGACTCATATCCAGAGTTTGAGAAAGAACACAAATGTAGAACTAAGTGAAGAAACAGTTAGCTCAGCAAAAATGCTCAAGTGCATGTCGCGGACCTGGTGAAAAAGGTGTGCAAGCTTAAATCTTGGAGAAAAAGGCACGAAATAGGAAAATGGTTGAAGTCTGAATCATGGACTTGTACAAGGAAAGGAGAAATTGGCCTAGTCAGCATTAAATGGGAAAATCTACTCAAAACAGCCTATTCCGCATCGCGGACTTTGAAGACGCAGAGGCAAAAGCAAGGTAGGAGAATTTTAAGTTATATTCAGTTCAGAACATTAGGTTTTATATCTGGTTTTTGGATGCATGAAAATTATGAGAGATGACTAAGAACTTCATTTTAGGGTTATTTTGGCTAGTTTAGATTTAAGTTTCCATTATGAATGTTGATTAGCATATTATTGATGTCTAAGACAATGATGTGTTGCTAATCTTCCCATATTTTGGGATTGTAGCCATAGACAATGTTCTAGTTCTTGATGTTCGTATAATATGAATGGGTTTCCATTAGATTATTCTTATATTTCTTTTATCTATACTTCATAGCCTGATCAACTATGGGGTAAATTAGTTGTTCATTCTAGATTTGAGAGATGTTGGAATGAATAGAACATAGTAATATAGGGAGCTGGTTCAACTAGGAAACTAGATTAATTCGTGTGAGGGAGACCTATGACAACTACTTTTACACCTAGCTTGGTTCAAATACAAGAAGATAACATTATAACATTCTTATTGATTTTGTCTATTACCGCTCAACGATGTAGTTATGCAGTCAATAAGGGTAGGCCAATAAAGGCTTACATCTCTGCTTAGGTATTTTCAACCCTTTGAATTAATAATTAGGAAACCCAAACATAAGTGCAGACATTGAGTCTAGAATGCGTGTTGAAAAGGTTACAATCTCAGAATCATTCTCCATATGATAATTCATTACAAACTAGTTTACCATAATAGTTTTAATTAGTTATTTCAATTTTCAACTGAACATTTTCATCATTTTCCATGAGGACACACTTAACGTAATAATCTAGATTGGTAATTGAACTTTGGTTTAATTCCCTTGGGTTTGATATCCGGTTCCTAATAAGGACCACTATATTACTGTTTAAGATGACATGCACTTGTATGCGCTGGGGAGCAATAAGTGGTGCCACTGAACCTTTATGGAAGCTATCTCTTTCGTTCTCAACTTTCTAACTTGCCATCCAAAATAGGCACAGACTCTTCCTCGTAGGTCAAATCTTGACTCAACTCTACCGAATCAAGGGATAACATATGAGAATCATCAGGAATATAGCACCTCAACATAAATACTTGAAATATAGGATGAATGAGGACAACTAGGTGGCAAGGCAAGTCTATAAGCCACTTTAACCACTCGCTCAAAAATCTCAAAAAGGATAATATTCCTAAGGCAGAGCTTGAACTGCTTCCCAAATTACATAACAACCTTCATGGGTGAAATCCTCAACCAAACTCGGTCTTTGTTTATGAACTCTAGTGGTCGAACTCACCTATCAACATAATTCATTTGTCAAATCTGGACTGTCAATGGTCTACTTTAAATCAAATGAATCTACTCCATGACATCTCTAAGAAAATCAGTGTCAAGGCTATCTACCACAACAGAATTAAACCAACCTATGGGTGATCTGTATCTCCACCCATATAATGCCTCAAAAGGGCCATCTGAATGCTAGAATAATAACTGTTGTTATTAGCAAACTCTGCCAAAGGCAAATGCTGATCCTACTTGGCACCAAAATCAACCACACAAGTTCTAAGTATATCCTCAAGCACCTAAATAGTCCTCTCTAGCTGATCATATATCTGGGGATGAAAAGTTGTACTAAAATATAGTCGAGTACCTAAGCCAAGATATACAACCTTCAAGAAATGAGATGTAAACAATGAGCCATGGTCCGATACAATAGACACAAGGACCCTATGAAATCTCACTATCTGACTAATATAAAGCTGAGCCAACTTCTTGACTGTGAACTTCACCTTAACAAGAATGAAGTGAGTTAACTTGGTCAAATAGTCCACTATTACCCAAATAGAGTCAAAAGCTCCAACTGTGGGAGGTAAGCTAACTACAAAGTCTATGGTGATGTGTTCCTATTTCCACTTGAGAATAGCCATCCTCTAAAGCGTTCCACCTGGATTCAAGTGCTCAACTTCACTTGCTGGCATGCCAAGCACCTGACCACAAACTTTGAAATATCCCTCTTCATACCGCACCACCAACAATGTTGACTTAAATCAAGGTACATTTTAGCTGACCCTATGTGAATGGAATACCTAGCACGATGACGCTCCTTAAGGATCATGTAATGACCTAACCTAGGGGCCTAGTCATCACACGACGAATGAGATACCCGAAGACGCTTCACCCAAGCCGTCTTAAGCATTCATAGGTATTTAAAGAAAATAATTTATGGAAAACTAAGGGAAAGAGGCTAAAGTCCAGTTTGCAATTAAGCAACATTAAAAATAGTGAAAATGGCTGCAAGTGTTTTGTTTGTCCATAAGCATGCCAACTACGTTGTAAGCAGATGGATCGGTATTTGTCAATCTTCATCAAATATAAAGAAATCTAAAACAATACAACATAGAAAGTAAATGCCTTAGAATGGCGACCAATATATCATCTTAAATTAAAGCTAAGATACATGATAGAATAAAAAATGGAGGAGTCCTGAACTAAAGGCTCACCATAAAATAATAAAGAAAGTCTTGGATGCTAAGTACTAGCCATGAGCCACGAGCCAGTAGAGGAGAGCTTGTCCCTACATGGTTAAATCATGTAGAAAAAATATGTGTTAGTATGTTTGAATGTACTATGTATGTGAGATGCAATGCATGGATGAAATTGTAATGCCAAATTTCTTAAACATAACAATTAAGTATACATAAGATAAAAGATATATAAAGTAAGCTTAAGCATGAACAAGGAATATGGCTCAAGGTCAATATGAGATAATGCATACGAAAACACATATAATGAATACATAACATGATATCATAAAACTTGTGGGAATAGACCATAACCGACAATAAGACCATGTGAGCTACTACATGGAATCCAATGAACTCCTTCCATTAGAAAAAGGCCAATACACTCCTTCTATGGCAGAAAGGGGAATCTACTTGCCAAGATATATATCTAAAACTTATTAACTTTACAATTGCACCTTTCATAACATTTGGGCCTATGTGGATCTACTAGCTAAGCCTACAAAGGCTCCTCTAGTGGTATATGGTTAAGGACATTGTGAGTTAACTTTTAGGGGTCATGCCTCAACTAATGGAATGAGTCCCAATCTCTAGTCCTCTTGGTGGTAAGTCATCCGATGAAATATTTAAAGATATCTTAGAATCATAAGTAGCAATCAATAAGAGTAGCTCGAAACTTTGGAACCACTAAGTGAGGATTGTCCTTTCAGCTTGGGGACCTATCTTAACATCTTTAGGGCAATTATCATCATACTTATATCTTTGATAAACTTAACTTTTAAACTCTCCTTTAATGCCGAATCATAATCATAAATTATAGAAAACTTTACTTGAAGACTAGGTAGGTTAGGCTTTAACATGGAACAATCATAAATCGCATAAGTCATAAGAAAATTTCTCTTTTAAAGAAACATAAAAAATGCCAACCTTTATTACATCGAAAACCATCATGGAATCATCACTATTAGTTAAATATACATATATACATACATATATATATACACACACACACATACATATATACATATAGCAAAATAGTTGTTAAACTTCATAAATAGCATGTAGTAACATAAACATCATGAAACCATCATTAGCATGCACATTAACTTAAAGAATCTAAAGAAAAGGTAAAATACTTAATAAGGAACTTTATGAGTGGAAGAGGATGTACTGTCAAAATATAACACATTTGATACCTAAAACTTAGGATTTTATGTGTTGTCAATGCAATTGTTCTTATGTGTTTCTGTATTTGTTCTTGCAGGAAAGTAGGTTGACATGATTTTTGGGGAAAGTTGCAAGTTTTTCTAGTTTTTGGGGCAATACAAGACCCTTTACTAGTCGTAGTGGATGGTCTTGTGGCAATTTCCAGTATTGGATGAAACCTGAGGTTCAGCTATACGAGAAGGCAGTACGAGTCATAGATCTGTCCATGACTCATAATAAGGATTTGTAGTAGTGAAGTCCAAGATTTAAGAGGCTGAACACGAGACCCCGATTATGACTCGTACACCCAGTTACGAGTCATAACTGCATGTAATGGAAGTTGTCAATCAATTTTTCTAACTTTTTATGGGACTTATTTATAAATACTATAAATAGTATAATTAGTTTATTTTTAGTAAGGGAGAGACAACAGAACATTAGAGAATATCATTAGAATACTTTTTAGGGTTTTGTTCTTGGCGACTCAAAATTAGAGAGGAGAAAACACTTGTGGATACATATGTTTTAACCTTGTGATTATCAATACAAATTGGGTTTGCTTGTTCTTCAATCTATTTGGGTAAGTGATTAACTATGTTTTCTCAATTCATAGCTTTTTTATCTATCCATAGCATGAATAGCTAAACCCACAACATGGAGTTGTGTGAACCATGACAATCCAATCAAATAAACCTAGATTATTTGAAATTGTTAGAATGGATATTTCTATGTATTAATCAATTTTCTTTGTATTGAATGTTTTTAAGTGGTGGCAAATATTAGAACTCGGGTAGTGTTACCTTTCCGATCCAAGTGGTAATAAATTTGAAAAGAGATTGATTAACAAGATTTGATGATGTGTTCTCATCTAATTAATCGAACGAGACCAAGGGGAGGTTGAATGGAACTATGGGTAATGGCTAGGAATGCACACTATGAGGATGGACTAAGTCAAATAGTAAAATTCGCCTCTCACCTTTGATCAAAGGGCTTGGTGAGCTTAAATTATCGTCCTGCATGCTATACTCTAGTAAAGAATTGGGTTATCCGGGGATATTAAGTCAGTGAATCATGGGGAACAAAATTCCCAAGTTGCCCTCTATTATTGATTGTCTCTTGTTTTAGTTAGTCTAGTTTAATTTCTTTTCAATCATTTCTAACCCCTCCTTTGGAAATTGAGTTGCTGATACTTGAATTGTTTATTAGTGAATCAATTATGGAAGTCTCTGTATGCTCTGTGGAATTCAACCCTAACCTTTGTTAGGTTTATTGCTTTGAGAATGATCGCTTTGTCTCGAAAGAGAGATGTAACTTGAGCGTGATCAAAGAAAACTGCGCCATTGGTGGAGAATACGTCCAGACTTTGATTAAATTCACTAATAATTTTAATTCGAGTGTTAATTTCTTAGTTCCCTTGTATTTTACTTTTGTTTTTATTTCTTACTTTACAGGGTATATTAGGTAGTGTATGCCTAATACAAGAAGTCAAGGCATTCCCTTAGCTCCAATTGATTTAGAGATCCAATTGGTTAAAAGAAGAATGTATCAAGTAAATGCTAATATCACGATTAATGAAGCTTTGAATCGGAATAATGATGATAATCCATCTCATTTGGAGAATGCTACACAACCTAGGGATTTTAGTAAAAATGCTTATCGATGGAATCAATATAGCTTGAATCCTATGGCTATGGATGTCATATGGGATATTGTGTTGTCACTACTATCGATTGACATAAAGTTCACTGTTTCTAGTTAGTTACTCTAGATGCTGCAAAACTAGGGATTATTTGATGACCTACCTTCGTTGGGTCCACATAGCCACTTGCATAATGTGGCACTTATTTGTAAGAATGTCATAGGGGCACAAAATCTATCTATGGATATTGTGGGACTTCGTGTTTTCCCATTATCTCTTACAGATAATGCCGCGTTGTGGCTATCTGAACTCTTACAAAGTTCAATCATTAATTGGGCTAACTTGCGAAAGGTATTTTTAGAAATGTACTTCCGAAGTCGAAGAAGCTTAAATTAAAGGATCAAATAAATAATTTCGAGTAATTGTCGGGTTCAATTAGTACAACATGGGAGTTATTTACAAAGTGTTTGAGAAGTGTCCTTGACCACAAAATTATTAATAGTGCTTTAGTGGCGATCTTCTATCGTTCTCTCAATGAGAAGAGTCAAGCTTGTGCAGATACTATCATGGGGAGGGGGGGTATATTCTTAAATCAACCTTTTGCAAGGATTACTGAGTGAATGGAACAAGTGGTCAAAACCCACCAGGCATGGGGGTAAAGAGAGGGAACTTCTGTTAAGAGTTCATATGTTATTAGTGTGGGTTCAGGGAAAGACAAAATCAATAAGTAGATTATGCAACAACTTGCTCAAATTTGCATGAGCATGGAGACTATGTTGAAATAAAGTCAAGAGAGAGTTCATACCGTGGTTCATCAACCTCAACGTCCACCCATATATGAGGAGTCTTATTATGATAAGAATGCTTGTTTTGTTAATGAACAGCCAGGGGGTTTCCGAACCAATGCCTAATAGTCAAATCTGGACTAGTGGCCCCAAGGTCTAGGAAACCATGGTCAGAACTATGCTAGAGAAGGAGCTTATAAAGATAATTAGGGTGGTTATTATGAGAGGAATAGAGGTTCAGAGCCAGACTAGGGTAGAAAAGATTATTTTAGAAATGGTTCCTATATGCCACCGCATAACAGAGACGTAGGTACAAACAATTTGAGGATTGAAGAGATGTTTGACCGGTTGATGAAGAAGGCTGAGACACAAGCTGAAACTCTTAAGGGCATGAAGTCTAATATTTCAAGCATTAACCAAAAGATAGAGTATCATTTTATGGTAATTAAGCAGCTTAAACAATAATTTGGTCAAGTATCAACTCAATTGAATCAGCGTCAAAAAGGTATATTCTCTAGTAACACAATTCAAAATTTGAAGAATGAAAGTCATTATATGGTGGTTACCACTAGGGGTGGAAAAAGCACAACAGATCCTCTGATGCCAGTTGAGATAGAAGGTGTTTGCAAGGAGATAGTTGTAGACGAAGATGCGGTTGAAGGAGAAAATTATGTCAAGGATGGGGCAAGTGAAGTAGCTCAAGTGCCAAAGAAGTATAATAATGTCCCTAGGCCTCCTTCTCCCTTTCCTCAAAGACTCAAAAAGAGGGAGGAGAAAGGCAAGTTTAAACACTTTCTCTCCATGTTGAAGCAACTATCCATTAACATCCCCCTTCTTGAAGCATTAGAGAAAATGCCAGGGTATGCTAAATATATGAAGGACTTGGTAAGTAAAATACACATGATAAGTCAGGAGCTTTCTAAGGAGCTCCAATATTATAGCACCACCATGACTAAGTCATTGGTTTAAAAATGGGAAGACCTATGTACTTTCACTGTCCCTTGCATTATAGGATATTTGAGTTCGCCAGAGCATTAAGTGATTTGGGTGCTAGAATAAATTTGATGATGCCCTTGGCAATATATAAGAGGCTTGGCTTGGGTGCTCCTACTCCTACAAATATAAGGTTGTTAAAGGTAGATAGAATGGTGAAAAAGCTGGTGGAGATACTATGTGATGTATTGGTAAAGGTTGACAAATTCATATTCCCTGCGAACTTTGTGATTCTTGATTATGAAGTTGATTTTGAAGTCTCTATTATCTTGGGAAGGCCTTTCTTGGCCACTGGTTGTACTTTGGTGGATATGTAGAAGGGCCAACTCAAGTTTAGATTTAGGAAAGATGAGTTTGTGTTCAATGTGTGTGAACAAGTAAGGAAGGTTAATGATCTTAGAGTGGTTGCGGTTGTTGAGACAATTGATGATGTTGAGCTAGATGTGCCACTTGAGGTAAGATTAGGTATTGATACTTTGGAAGCAGTATTGATGAACTTCGATAGTTATGGCATCCCAGACTATGAGGAGACAGTAAATGCTATAGGAGTGTCTCTTTGTTCTAGACATGAAACTAAACTAGAGCTAGATTTGCAGAATCAGGACTCACCACCTACAAAGCCTTCAATAGAGGATCCACCTTTGTTAGAATTGAAGGCACTCCTAGCACATTTAAAATATACATTTTTGGGACCCAACAACATATGTTAGAATTGAAGGCATTCCCAGCACATTTGAAATATGCATTTTTGGGACCCAACAACACTTTACAAGTTATAATGGCTTCAGATTTGAATGAAGAGCAAGTGGATGCCTTAGTAATGGTACTCAAACACTTCAAAAAGGCCATTGGATGGACAATTGCAGATATTATCGTATTCCTCTTGGGGTTTGCACACTTAAAATTTAGTTAATCAAGGATTAGAAGCTGAGCATTAAACATCAAAGGCGTCTCAACTCTCCTGTACAAGAGGTGGTATGCAAAGAGATCATTAAATGGTTAGATGCAAGAGCAATTTTCTCGATTGCTGATAGTGAATGGGTGAGCCTAGAATAGTGTGTTCCAAATAAAGGGTGTATAAAAGCAGTACGTAATGCCAATAATGAGTTGATCCTAATGAGGCCAGTTACAAGATAAAAGGTATGTATATACTATAGAAAGGTTAATGCTTCGATTGAGAAGTATCACTTTCCTACGCCATCTATGGATCAGATGCTTAATCGACTAGTTGAAAAGAGGTGGTACTATTTCCTTGATGGGTACTCAGGTTATAATTAGATCATCATTGCTGCAGAGGATCAAGAGAACACTTTTACATGTCCTTATGACACCTTCACATTCAAGAGGATGCCATTCAGGTTGTGTAATACACCAACTACATTTCAAAGATATATGATGTCCATTTTCTCATATATGTTGGAGAGCACTATTAAGGTATTTATGGATGATTTTAGTGTGGTTAGTAAGTCATTTAATGATTGTTTGAAGAATCTACAACCTATTTTGCAAAGGTGTGAAGAAAGTCATCTTATACTAAATTGGGAAAAGTGTCACTTCATGGTGAAAAAGTGTATAGTGTTAGGATATCAGATACCAATAAAGGCATTGAGGTTGATCAAGCTAAAGTAGAGGTGATGGAGAAACTCCCTCCACCCATCTTAATAGAGGGTGTGAGGAGTTTCTTGGGGCATGCAGGATTCTATCAGAGGTTCTTAAATGACTTTTCCAAAATTTCTCATCTAATATGCACACTATTGGAGAAAGATGCTAAGTTCATTTTTGATCATGCATGTTTAAAAGCCTTTGAAGAGATAAGAAAGAGGTTGATCTCTACGCCCATTATTGTAGCTCCAAATTGGTCCAAGTCCTTTGAAATCATATATGATGCAAGTGGAGTCACTATAGGTACAGTATTGGGGCAGCACAAGAAGAAGATCGTACATCCCCTATATTATGCTAGTAAATCCCTAAACATAGCCCAGAAGAATTACATTATCATAGAATAGGAGTTACTTTAAGTGGTCTTTGCTTTAGAAAAATTCAGATTATATTTGTTTGGGACCAAAGTATTAGTACATACAAATCATTTAGCACTTAAATATTTGATGACTAAGAAGGGTGCAAAACCTAGGTTGATGAGATAGGTACTTCTCTTACAAGAGTTTAATTTTAATGTCATAGACAGAAAAAGGATAAAAAATCAGGTTGCAGATCACCTATCTATATTAGAAGATAGGGAAATTATGAAATTTTGATGATGGATTAGAGATAAATAATTCCTTCCTTGATGAGAGAGTGTTGGCTGCATCGCATGATCTGATACCTTGGTTTGCAGATTATGCAAATTACTTGGTGAGTGATATTATGCCACATGACTTAAACACATATCAACGTCAAAAGTTTATGCATGATGTGAGGAAGTTCTTTAAGGATTACCCATACTTATTCTATGTATATGCTTGAAACAACCCCAAAAAGTTCCCGAAATGGTGCCTCAGAATGTCCAAAATTTTAAATTCCATATATCTCAAAATCCATTTGTTATTTTGAAAATCTGATATCATATTGTTGTTCAGGCAATCTAATTAAGGGGAAATGGGTCTAACCCAAATTTTAGAGAAATCATATTAAAATTCAAAATTCCAAAAATTTAGAATTTCAAAAGTGGTCCGCGTTGGTACCGCGACGGCCGCCATCATGGACCAGTGTTATTTTTGCCTAATTTTGCTATTTTTGTCCAAGGCTTTTAGGTCTTGGGCCTAAGTGTTCCAAAATGTATTTTTTCCTATGCTTATCCATATTTCACCCTCAAATCACCCAAAATATTCTCCAATATTCACTCAAATAGTTAGTCATATTTTTCACTCCAAAATTCAAGTCTCAAAACTCTTATCTGGAACTAAGGATTTCTTTCAAGCTTCAAGCCTCCATTGTCAATCTTCATCAAAAGCTTTTCCAAAGCTAAGGTAGTAGGTTTTAGCCATTAGGTCCTTCCACCCATAGTTCCCTAATCTCCTTTTTGCTCAATTTGCATGATTTAAAATTGATTTTACAAATAGGTTTACTAGTGTGAACATGTCTATGAACTATGTTAAAGCTGTGTAAAGTTATGACTGTTTTGCTATGTTTTGAGCTATAAATCTTGGATCTATTGTACGATTTTATGAGGGGTTGTGATGTATATTGCTTGAGGGTGTTGCAAGGTGTTGATTGATAGTTTTATAGTGTATTGTCTTGCATGATTTTATCTCTAAATTGCATAATTTTATACTACCATTTCACACCATTAAAGTATTTGATAAAATGTCCAGTTATGGTTTCTTGAGGAGCTGAAGGTCCCAAGCATGAGATATGATATGATTGATGTTATGATGATGAAATGCGCATATGTATATGATAAATCCTATACAAAATATTGCATTAGACCATGCCTAATTTGGGGGGTTTAGGAACCCGGATAACCGAGGTGGGGGTTTGTACTCATCAACCGAGTGAAGGGTTTGTACTTATCCACCTAGTGATGGAATGACATCATTACTGACTAAGATAGGGTTTGTACTTATTAACCGAGTGAAGGGTTTATACTTCTCAACCTAGGTTATAGAGCGGCATAATCACCAACCGAGTGAAGGGTTAGTAATTCATCACCTAAGTGATGTGGCATTATCACTAACCTACCAAGGGGTTTGTACTTTGGAAATCTAGCTTGGTCTATTTTATACATATGATATCCTATATGAGCATGAGTTATCTAAGCATGTTTTACTTGAGCATTGATGATACATATCATATTGTTATATTATACCGAGTGCCTATTGTTATGCATTTCGATTATGATGCCTATCTCTTGTTGCAATGTATCATACATACTTAGTCTATTCAAACATACTAATGCATACTCTTTCCTACATGATATCACCATGCAGGAACCAGAGCCCAAGTTGACTATCCTCTTCCACATGTCAAGTTCGGTGCTGCTCAAGCTACTTGGTGAGTCCTCCACTCCAGGGAACTTAGTCTATGTTTCCCTTATTATGTATGGAGACACTCTTCTTTATGTTATATTTTGACTATGAGGGTGAGCCTATTTGCTTTGTCTTGGTCCCCACTCTATCTATGTTTTAAATGTGTTTGTTGGACATATTATGTATTTATGAATTGAGTTTTGACTTTTTGTCTCTTGATTATGATGTTGTGCAAACTATCCCCTTTTCCCTTTTGCCCTTATTCTTACTGTTTTATGTCTTTTAAATGGTTCCATGACCAATGATGTGTAATGACAAGTTAAAAGGCTTGTTTGGGGTTCCTTTGGTGTTCCTATTCGTCGTGTCATATATAGGCCCTAGGCTTGGGTCGTGACAAACTTGGTATCAAAGCACTAGGTTGATAGATCCTCAAAGTCCAACACACCACACTAATTAAAGTATTCATAGTTGTGAAGCATGCCATGACTATGGATACGAGGCTATGAGGTAGTTTAGGAAATGTTTCCCTTCTTCATGTTCTAAGTCGTGCTATAGAGTTATGGTAAGTTCACCCCCTAATGATTGTTCTTTGTTAGGCTAGATCATGCCAAACACTAGAGGAAGATGGGCCCAAACTCCTGAGGAGCAACCTATCAATGGTGAGCTCCAAGATGCTCTCACTATGCTTGCCTAAGTTGTGGCCAACCAAGTCAATCAAGGGGCCCAAGCCCCTCATGCGACTACCTCAGGAGTTATGGGAATTCATAAGGATGAATGAAGATCCACAAGAGTTCATTGATGAGGTCTATAAAATCTTGAATATCATAGGTGTTGGACCAAATAAAAATGCGAAGTTGGCGGCATACCAACTCAAAAGGGTAGCCCAAATTTGGTATGATCAATAGAAGGGGGAGAAGGAAAATGCTTATGTGATTCTTTGGGAGGAGTTCAAATTAGATTTACTTAATCGATTTTTCCCTCTTGAGCTTATGGAAGCAAAGTTGGTAGTGTTCATGAACTGAAAGATGGTGCTATGAGTGTGAGGGAGTATACCCTAAAGTTTAATCAACTTTCAAAGTATGCTCCTCAATTGGTGGACGATCCTAGATCTAGGATGAATAAATTTGTTATGGGGATCTCTGACCTGGTGTGTGAAGAATGCCAGTCCACCTTACTAATTGGTGACATGGACGTGTCTTAGTTGATGACATGTGCCAACCAAATGGAGGAAGAAAAGTTAAGAAAGAGGAGGGGCCGTGTGGCCTAGGGGGCCTGCTTTGAGGGTAAGTTCCTAAAGGGTGCTAGATTTCACCAAGGCCAAGGGCCTTATCATGCTACTAATAGGGGGTTTGCCAATGATTTCCCTAGGCCTCAAGGTGTTGGTGGTTTGCTTCTATAGATGTGTGCCCTAGATTTGGGAAGAGTCATAATGGCCCGTGTTTGAAGGGTTCTAATGCATTCTTTGGTTGTGGGGAGCTTGGTCACAAGAAGATGTATTGTCCAAGAAACCATGGCAAAGTTTGAGGTGTAAATACAATTCTAGTGGGTCGAGGTGGACCTCAAGATGGTTCCCCAAGGCACAATCGGTTTTATGCTCTACATACCCATGATCTTGAATTAGCTACTATTGTGTTTGCATTAAAGATTTGGCATCAATATTTGTATGGGATGCATGTTGATGTCTTCACCGATCATAAGAGCCTCCAATATGTATTCACTCAAAAGGATCTTAACTTGAGTCAAAGAAAGTGGCTATAACTACTTAAGGACTATGACATGAGTGTACATAACCATCCCTATAAGGCAAATGTTATGACAGATGCTTTGAGTCAGGTATCTATGGGCAACCTAGCTCATGTTAATGGTAGTGATTGGGGCTGGTGCATCAATTCGCTATATTGGGGGTTAGGTTGAAAGAAGTAGGTAATGGTGTAGTTATTGTTGATGGTTCCAAATCTTCTTTGGTTGATGAGGTGATACCAAAACAAGATTTAGATTCCTCCTTGCTTGAATTGAAGGCCGTGGTTAAAAAGAGCAAAGTAGAGGTTTTCTGCCAAGGGGGAGATAGTCCCTTAGATACTATGGTAGGTTATGTATGCTTTGTATTAATGGTTTGAGGGATAGAACCCTTGATAAGGCCCATAATGTTTCGTACTCTTTCTACCCTAGTTCCACCAAAATTTATAGAGACTTGAGAGATGTGTAATGGTAGGGAGGTATGAAGAGGGACATTGCCAAATTCATTTCTGGTTGCCAAAGGTGTCAACAAGTCAAAGCCGAACATCAAAGGATGGGTAGCCTAACCCAAGAAATAGAGATTCCTAGTTGGAAGTAAGAGGTGATTAATATAGATTTTGTGGTTGGGTTTCCCAAGACTAGAAAAGGTTTTGATTCCATATGGGTGGTGGTTGATAAGATGACAAAATTGGCTCACTTTTTACTGGTTAAGATTCCATATGTGGCTGAAGAGTAGGCAAGGTTGTACATCTATGAGTTTTTGAGGTTATGTGGGGTTCCTTTATCCATCATATTAGATTGTGGTACACAATCTGCTTCACACTTTTTGAGGTCTTTTCAAAGTGGTCTTGGTACAAAAGTTCACCTTAGTACGACGTTTCACCCTCAAACGTTTGGCCAACCCAAACAGACCATTCAAACACTTGAGGATATGCTCAAGTCTTGTGTCTTGGATCTTAAAGGTAGTTGCTATGATCATCATCCATTCATTGAGTTTTCCTATACCAATAACTATCACTATAGCATTGATATAGCTTATTTTGAGGCTCTTTATGGGAGATATTGTAGATCACTAGTTGGTTGGTTTGAGGTTGAAGAGGTGGCTTTATTGGGGCCGGATCTAGTTATAGAGGCTATTGAGAAGGTCAAGATGATTAGGAAAAAGGTTGAGAACGGCCCAAAGTCATCAAAGATCCTATGCCAATGTGATAAGAAGATACCTTGAATTAGATATAGGTGATTGGGTCTATTAGAAAGTTTCTCCAAATAAAGGTGTGGTCTATTTCGGTAAAAAGGGGAAGTTTTGTCCAAGGTAGGTCCTTATGAATTTGGTCCATCCGGTGTTTCATGTCTCTATATTGAGAAAATGTGTTGGTGATCCTAATGCCATTGTCTCTCTTGATGTGTGGGTATTATTGAGGATAACTTGACTTATGAGGAGGTTCCAATTCAGATCTTAGATAGGCAAGTGAAGAGATTGAGGAATAAGGAGGTGGCATCCATTAAGGTCCCTTGGAGGAACTAGCAAGTCGAAAGTGCTACATGGGAGACTCAAGCAGACATGTAAAAGCGGTATCCTTATCTTTTCCACTCTACTCAAGCCTAAGGTTCTAATCCTAATTCCCCTATGCTATTTCAAGTCTCATATTTGAGCCCCCATGTCATTCATATGCATTCATGTTTAAGTTGGCAAACTTATGATGATTTTACACTTATGTTTGAGATTTTGAAAATGGTGTTTTAAATGTAATGTTGCATTATTGTTGGAGTTGATTTGTTTATGATCGCTCTTGTCTTGTATGTCTCTTTTACATTCGGGGATGAATGTTCCCAAGGGGGAGATATTGAAATGATCCTAAAAAGTGCCTGAAAATGTGCCTAAGAATGCTTGGAATTTTAAATTCTATATATATCAAAATTTGTTTATTATTTAAAAAATTTGACTTCATATTCTTATTCAAGGGGTCCAAATTAAGGGAAGTGGTTCTGACCCTAATCTTAGAGCAACAGTATCAAAATTCAAAATTCCAAAATGATTCTGTATTGGTACCGCGATGCGCCGCCATCGCAGACCAGTGTTATTTTTGCCCAGTTTTTCTATTTCAGTCCAAGGCTTTTGGGTCTTGGGCCGAAGTGTTCTCAAACGTATTTTTACCTATACTTAGCCATATTTCACCCTCATATCACCAAAATATTTCCTAATACTCTCTCAAACACTTAGTCATATTTTTCACTGTAAAATTCAAGTCTCAAAACCGTCATCCGAAACTAAGGATTTCCTTCAAGCTTTAAGCTACCATTTTCAATCTTCATCAAGATCTTCACAAAAGCTAAGGTATGTAAGTTTTAGCTATTGTATCCTTCCATCCATGGTACTCTAATCTCTTTTTTGCTCAATTTGCATGATTTAAAGTAGATTTTAGAAATGGGTTTACTAGTTTGAACATGTTTATGAACTATGTTAAAGCTGTGTAAATTTGTGACTATTTTGCTATGTTTTAAGCTATAAATTTTGGATCTATTGTAAGATTTGATTAGGATTTTTGATATATATTGCTTGAGGGTGTTGCAAGGTGCTGATTTATGGTTTTACAATGGATTTTATTATATGATTTCATCTCTAAATTGCATGGTTTTATATTATCATTTCACACCCTTATAGTGTTTGATAAAATGTCCGATTGTGGTTTCTTGAGGAATTGAAGGTCCAAACCATGAGATATGATATGATTGATGTTATGATGATTAAATAATATTATATATATGATAAATCCTATATAAAGTGTTGCAGTAGACCATGCCCAATCTAGGGGGTTTAGGACCCCGGATAACCGAGGTGGGGGTTTGTACTCACCAACCGAGTGAAGGGTTTGTACTTATCCACCTAGTGATGGGGTGGCATCATCACTAACCGAGATTAGGGTTTGTATTCATTAACCGAGTTAAGGGTTTGTACTTTTCCACCTAGGAGATGGGGCGTATCATCACTAATTGAATGAAGGGTTAGTACTTCACCATGTAAGTGATGGACCGACATCATCAGTAACCTACCAAGGGGTTTTTACTTTTAAAATCTAGCTTGGTTTATTCTACACATATGGTATCCTATATGAGCATGAGTTACCTAAGCATATTTTACTTGAGCATTAATCATACATATCATATTGTTATATTATGCCTATTGCCTATTGTTATGCATTTCGATTATGATGCCTATCTCTTATTGCATTGCATCATACATACCTAGTACATCAAACATACTAATACATACTCTTGTCTACATGATATCACCATGTAGGAACTGGAGCCTAAGTTGACCATCCTCCTCCATGTGGTTAGTTTGGTGCTACTCAAGCTAGTTGGTGAGTCCTCCACTCTGGGGACCTTAATCTATGTTTCCCTTATTATGTATGGCGACACTCTTGTTTATGTTCTATTTTGACTATGAGGGTGATCTTGGTTGCTTTGTCTTGAGCCCCACTCTATCTATCTATTAAAGGTGTTTGTTGGATATATTATGTATCTATGAGTTAAACTTTGACTCTTTGTCTCTTGATTATGATGTTATGCAAGCTCCCCCCTTAGCCCCTTTGACCTTATTCTAACTCTTTTATATCTTTTATGTTCTTCCACGGCCAATGATGTGTAATGACTAATTAAGAGGCTTGTTTGGTTTCCCTATTCGCCATGTCATGCCTAGGTCCTAGGCTTAGATCATGACAGTGCTGATGGGATTATTCACCACTGTGTTCCTGAAGTCAAAAATGATGAGCATACTTGAGGCATGCCACTCATCATTAGTGGGTGGACATCATAGTTGGATTTGAACACCCCATAAGATTTTACAATGTGGGTATTATTAGCTCACCATCTATCAAGATGCCCATGATTATGCCAAAGCTTATGATAGGTGCCAAAGAAAAGATGGGGGTTACACACAAGCATGAGCTCCCCCTAAATTCTATTTTGGTGATTGAGTTATTTGATGTGTGGGGGATAGACTTCATGGGACAATTTGTTAGCTCACATGGAAACAAGTACATCTTAGTTGCTATGGATTATGTGTCAAAGTGGGTGGAAGCCGTGGCTTTACCTAACAATGAGGGTAAAAGTGCCACACAATTCTAAAAAGGAATATCTTCTCATGATTCGGTACTCCTTGGGCTATCATAGTGATACAGGTTCCCACTTTTCCAATAGACTTTTTAAAACCCTTCTCGAAAAATATGGATTGAAACATCGGGTAGTGACGCGTTATCATACCCAAATGAGTAGGCAAGTGGAAGTGTCAAATAAGGAAATCAAAGAGATTTTATTCAAGACTGTGAATGAAAACCAAATAGATTGGTCATGGAAGCTGGATAATGCATTATGGGCATACCAAACTACATTTAAGACCCCTATAGGCATGTTCCCATATCAACTTATTTTGGGAAGGCATGTCATTTGCCAGTGGAACTTGAACATTAAGTAATATGGGCATTGAAGAAGTTGAATTTGGAATGGAACAATGCAACTACCTCTAGATTGAGTCAACTAAATAAGCTTGCTGATTTTCGATTGAAGGCGTATGATAGCTCAGCCTTGCATAAGCAAAGGGTGAAAATATAACATGACCGTCGCTTAGAAAACCACCAATTCACACTAGGGGACTTGGTGCTACTCTTCAATTCTAGACTGAAGTTGTTCCCTGGGAAGGTCATATCTAAATAATAGGGACCCTTTTGGGTAGCACACATCTTTAATCATGGGGCCATTGAATTGGAGCGACCAAATAGAGGTTTTTTCAAAGTAAATGGCCAAAGAGTTAAGCTATACCTTGGAAATGTTAAAGAGATCAAGACGATTGAAGAATGGGATTTTGAGGAAGTGTGAGTACTCATGCAAACTATGCCGTGTCGTGACAGTAAATTAGACGCTGCTTGGGAGGCAACCTAAGGTGGAGCATGGTGCTTAGGCACTGAGGTATGTTTTGACCACTTCTACTCTTTTTTGGTTTATTTGGTGCATTGAGGATAATGCACAACTTTTTTAATGGGGTTTAGGTAGCTATGGGCCTTGGTGAAGTTTGAATAGCTTATGGTCCATAACTACCCCAAATTTTGATCCAAAGGTTTTCTTTCCAGTATTCTTTTTCCTTGTGGATATTTAATTTTTGTTGAATCGATATATTTAGGGTGTTTAGATAATATGTGTAGCATATAGTACTAATACTTATGGCATATACCATGTTTTCATGTTTTTTTAAAATATTTTGAAAATTGGTACCCGTCAAAATTTTTGATTAGAAGTTAAATGACAACCATGCATATTTGGGTGTTTGGCAATGTTTGTTCTAATAAATAAGGGTAATTGATACATAAAGCATGATCCATGAGTTTTTTGTTGACTATATATGCAACGCCATGTGAGTGTGAGCTTGTTTTGATACATTCATGCATTGTTGTGCTAATTCAGATCTTGCACTGTTACTTCAAGTTAGACCATAGATTAAATGGATTAGGAAGGGATCTTCGGCCCTTATTTTTAAATTAGTCCACTTTAGTCTAAAATGACCAACAAATGATGTTTTATCTCTTGTTTCAAAGATTTAAGCCTTACATAAACAGATTTTTTGTTAACACCTAATTAGCCTAACCTTGTCTAGTGAAAATCTTAAAATTTGCTCTAGTCTATCCTTGAGCATTGTTAACCTTGATTTAGAAAAAAAAGTCTATGTTGAGAGTGGATACCAAAAATGGTGCTGGTTCGGGGAATAGATATGGTGTACTTCGATATAGGCCAAACGCCTAAGTTGAGGGTGTTCGGTGGAATGGTAAAATCACAAAAATAAGGTAGTGGAGTTGGAAATGAGAACAAAAAGAAGAAAATCATATATCAGGTGTAAGAAAAAGAAGAAGATGCCTTATATGTGTTTAAAAACCAAAATGAAGTGTAAAAATGAGGCAAAAACCTAAAAAATCAGAAGAAAATACCCGAAAAAGCTTGAATGTGGAAAAAAGGGAATGAGTTGAAAATATTAGAGTTGGAGAGGTGAATGTATTAAAAAGCATGATTCAAGGATGATATTTAGTCACTATTGTTCCAAAATGCGATACCAAAGCCCCTTGAGCCTACGTTACAATCCTAGAAAGTCGTAAAGTAATCCTAGTCCAGCTAGTTGAAAGTCTGCATTATGAGTATTTGGGCAAGCCTATGGTATTAGTCATTATGCATGAACATCTTTTGTATGAGTGAGTGCTTTTTCTTAGTCTCAAAAATGAAATTGAAATCATCATTGAGTATTAAAATGAGACTTCTTTTTGTGAGGGCATTTGTATTGCATTGTTCATATTTGACTTGTTCAGTGATTGTAGACTGTTGATATTCCTTTACTTGTCATAGATATGTTGTCAGATGCATCAATACATTTTGGTTTGTTAAGTTGCTATCTGATCTTATTTTGGAAAGATGGTGTGGGTACCTAATTTGAATTGAGTATGATGCATGCCATTTGGTTGAGGTCTATGTGTTTCCATATTGTGTATATAGATTGACTCCTAATTTGAGGACAAGCAATAGTTTTAAGTTGAGGGTGTTGATGTGCTGCCAAAATACAACACATTTAATACCTAAAACTTAGTATTTTGTGTGTTTTCAATGTGACTTTTGTGGTTTTTGTGTGTTTTTGTGTTTTTTTGTGCAGGAAAGCAGGTTGGCATGATTTTTGGCGAAAGTTGCAGTTTTTTTTTGTTTTTTGGAACAGTACGAATCCCTCTACGAGTCGTAGAGTAGTCTACAAGTCATCAAGTCATGGCAATTTCCAGTGGTGGATGAAACCTCAGGTTTAGCTATACAAGAAGCCAATATGAGTCATAGATCTGTCCATGTCTCATAGAGAGGATTCATAACAGTGAAGTCCAAGATTTAAGAGGTTGAATATGAGACTCCAATTACCACTCGTAAGCCTAGTTATGAGTCGTAACTGGTGTCAAAGAAGTTGCCGATCAATTTTTCCAATTTTTTTGGGACTTGTTTGTAAATACTATATATAGTATTATTAGGTTATTTGTAGTAACGGAGAGACAATAGAACATTAGAGAATATTATTAGAATATTTTTTTATGTTTTGTTCTTGGAGACTCAATATTCTAGAGGAGAATACAATTGTGGATTCGTTGTATCTTTCAACCTTGTGATTCTCAATACAAATTGGGTTTGCTTGTTCTTCAATCAATTTGGATAAGTGATTAATTATGTTTTCCAATTCATAACTTCTTTATCTACCCATAGCATGAGTAGCTAAAACCACAACTTGGGGTTGTGGGAACCATAAAGATCTGACCAAATAAACCCAAATTATTTGCAATTCTTAGAATATGTATTTGCATGTATTAATCAATTCTCTTTATATTGAATGTTTTCTAGTAGTGGCCAACATTAGAACTCACCTAGTGTTAGCTTCATGATCTAGGTGGATATTAATTGTAAAAGAGATTGATTAACAAGATTCAATGATATGATCTTGTCTAATCAACCGAACTAGACTAAGGGGAGGTTGACTGGGACTATGGGTAATGGTTATTAGTCATGCACACTATTAGGATGAGCCAAGTCACATAGTGAAATTTGCCTATCACCTTTGACTAAAGGGCTTGGTGAACTTAAATTACCATCTTGCATGCTATACTCTAGTTAAGAATTAGGTTATTTGGGGATATTAAGTTATTGAATCATAGGGAACACAATTCCTAAGTTGCTCTCTATTATTGATTGTCTCTTGTTTTAGTTAGTCTAGTTTAATTTCTTGTCAATCATTTCAAACCCCCCTTTGGGAATTGAGTTGTTGATACTTTAATTGTTTATTAGTGAATCAATTGTGGAATTCTCTGTATTCTCTGTGGGATTTGACCCTAATCTTGGTTAGGTTAATTATTTTGACAAAGATTTCTTTGTCCTCGAAAGAGAGGTGTAACCTGAGCGTGATTAGAAGGATACCTATAAATCAACACACATACCTTGAGGAAACTAGAGAGAAATGAAACTAAAGCCTTTGGGAAAGAAACCTTGGAACCCTAGCCTTTCCCTAACTTATTCTTAGAGACTTTTTACCTTAGAGAATTTTACAGTTGAGAGAATGAAGAGAATGGGGTTTCTTGGTGCTTAAAGGCTGATATGGGCCCCCTTTACCATCCCCACAATGACGTAGTTTAGGAATAGAAAAGATGAAAATTACAAACTAGCCCTCATTAAAATGTCAGATTCAACCTACAAAGCCAACTATGGGCCATAAGTCGATCCACAGGCCGTAAGTGCCTCTCGTCTGACAACATATCTGAAATTTCTAAAAGCCAACTTTGTTAGACCCAAAGCTACAAAACCTAGTTATGGGCTATATAAGCTCTTATAGGATGTGGTTGGACTCGTAGAGTCTTTCCACACATAGCCATTTTCACCTTATCCATGGCCTTATTTCATGAAGAACCTTACGGGTCGTATCCTATTTTACGGGCTATCTAATAACACGTAGGTCTCCTTCAGCAAACTCTAGATCTCCTTAATGTATGATTGTCTCACTCAGGACCCTACGTACTGACCATAAGACTTTCTATGGGTTGTCACTTGGTCTGTAGGTTACCCCACACTTGGAAAATTTTTCCATTCAAGAAGTTCTATGTTTAAGAATGAAACCTACAGGCCGTATGCCAATTTACGGACTATAAGTCACCTCGTAAACTAGACTTTAGATCATTTCAAGATAACTTTTCTATACTCAAGGCTCCTAAATTAGGGGTCGTTACAATATCTCACCCTTGGGAATACTCATCCCCCAATATACTTAAGGGCAGGCTCTAAAGAGTAAACTAGCAACTAATAGCCCAGTATGCATGCAAAAATTCAAGTTAAGTATCATTTCTTACAAATTTCATATTTCATACATAAAAAAGGTCTCAAAATAGTCCTTAAACATTAAAATAAATGAATGCATCATGAAAACAAAAATGCATGGAATTTGACATTTAGGAAGAGTTTCTTAATACCTTAGACTTGAGTAGAGTGGAATAGATGTGGGTAACGCTTCATCATATCTGCTTCCGCTTCCCGTGTAACACCCTCAACTTGTTGGTTTCTCCAAAGCACTTTGATGGATGAAACTTCCATGTTCCTTAGCTCAAATAGGTACCTCTTCATAAGTCAAATCCTCTTCAATGTACAAATAATGCAAAGGGACTATGGAACTTGGGTCACTTATAAATTTTCATAATATTCCAACTCATATTCCACTTTTCCCCCTCTTCTGAACCTTAAAACTTCCCACATATATAGGACTCAATTTCCCTTTATTACCGAATCAGATAACACCTTTTATGGGAGACACTTTCAAGTAGATCCAATCACCAACTTGGAACTCAAGTTCGCTTCTCCTCACATCAGAGCAGGACTTTTGTCAGCTTTAGGCTATTTGCAATTTCTTTCTTATTCTGTAGTTTTCTCTACAACATTTATCAGCAAATCTGATCCTATTAATGCTATGTTATCAACCTTGAACCACTCAATGGATAATCTACACCATCTACCATACAACGCCTCAAATGGTGCCATCCCAATACTTGCAAGGAAGCTATTATTGTAGGTAAACTCGATAAATGGCAAATGTTCATCCCAACTCCCCTAAATTCCAACACATAATCTCTCAACATATCTTTTAATGGCTGACTAGTTCTCTCAATTTACCTGTTAGTTTGGGGATGAAAAGTAGTACTCAACTTCAGCCTAGTGCCTAGTCCTTTTTGAAAGACCTCCAAAGATGAGAAATAAATTGAACTCCATGGTTTGATATGATGGATAATAGAATTTCATTAAACCTCACCAACTCTCAGATATACAAATAAGCATAGTCCTCGGCACTGAATGTACTCTTTACAGGTAGGAAATGAGCTAACTTCGTCATGCGATTAACTATCACCCATAACAACAACAACAATAATATACCCAGTGGACAGTGGAATCCCACATATGGAGTCAAGATGCTTTTTTGTCTTTAGTAATCCAACTATGAAATCCTTGTTGATCTCTTCCCACTTCTAAGTAGGAATATCAATGTCTTGTGCTAGGCCACCCAACTTTTGGTGTTCAACTTTGACCTATTGGCAATTGGCACACCTAGACACAAATTGAGCAATGTCCTTTATTCCATTCCACCAATAAATCACCCTCAAATCACTATACATCATGGCAGTACTAGGATGAATGGAATATGAAGAGTTATCGGATTCTTACATGATCAACTTCTTCAACTCACTATAATTGGGCACACATAACCTCCCTTGATATCAGAGTATACTATCTTTCTCTTGTGAGAAGACTTCTACCTTCCCATCTTTTACTAAGGTCTTCAACTTAACCAACGCGAGATCAGCATATGGCTTAGCCTTAACCTCACAACGAATGAAGATATATACCCATGAAGAACCATTACACTACCACTTCTAAACTCGCTCAATTTCACTCCCAGTCTAGACAAACTATGAACATCTTTGGCTAACTCCCTTTTTCCATCATCTTCAGGATGAGACACTACTAATGAAGTTCTTCTAAGAGTGTTGGCTACCATATTGGCCTTTTTAGAGTGGTACTTCACACTCATATCATAATACTTATGTAGCTCTAACCACTTTTGTTACCTTAAGTTAAGATCTTTTTGGGTGAACACATGTTGGAGACTCTTATGGTCGACATAAACATGAACTCCGTATAAGTAATGTTGCCAAATCCTTAAGGCAAACACCACTATCGTAAACTCAAGGTCATGGTCAAGTATTCTTATGCTCTTTCAATTGCCTTGAAGCATAGGTAATTACTTTACCATTTTGCATTAATACACAGCCCGGACCAATCCTTGATTCATCACAATACATAATGAACCCATCATTCTCTTCTAGTAGTGTCAATATTGGGGCTGAGGTCTATCGATCTTTCAAAGTTTAGAAACTCCTCTCGCATTCATATGTCCACACAAACTTAGCCTTCTTTTAAGGTAGCTTGAAAGTGGAGACGAAATAGTGGAGAAGTCTTGCACAAACATTCTTTAGTAACTGGCTAGACCCAATAAACTTCTTATGTTTGAATGAATCGATGGCCTTGGCCAGTTTCTCACTACTTTTGTATTCTTCGGATCAATTTTGATTTACTCTCTAGATACCACATGTCTAAGGAAGGCAACTCCATCTAGACAAAACTCATATTTATCAAACTTTGCATAGAGCTTTTGTTCCCTCAGGATTTGTAATACCACTCTCAAGTGTTCCATTTGCTCTTTCTCACCTCAGGAATAGATAAAGATGTCATCAGTAAATACCAAAATGAACATGTTAAGGTAAGACTTGAACACCCTATTCATAAGGTCTATAAATATCGCCAATGACCACGCCTGGAGCTTGTTTGACCTCTTGGAAACTATGAAGAGCATAGAACTAGTTGGTCCTTTGGGCACCTTGGAATTGAGCCCTTTAGCCTTGGGGCCTATGCCTCTACTCCTACAATCCTTAGCATGGTGACTGGTCTTCCTACATATGAAGTAACATTTGAACTAGCTAGACATTCTCCTTTGTGAGGCCTCTCACACTTAGGGAGATTTAGACTTGAGGCCTTAGGAGCCACCTCTTTGTCCTTCTAGAGAGGATGAGTGTTGATGAATCCTTGCCCACTTTGCTTTTTGCCACCAGTGGAATTTGTGAGTACTACCTCTCTGGTGAGAGTAACTCTCACCTTGAACTCTAGTCCTCTTGGACTCTCTTGCCCTTTCAAGAAGTTTCTCCTCTTTAATTTTCTCTGCATACATTATCATATGGGAAATGTCCATCTCTTTGGCCAACATGTCTATTTTGCATTCCTTGGAAACCAACTTGGAGACACCCAAAATAAACTTGCTCATGCAAGCCCTCAGATGTGTGACCAAAAATGGAAAATACTTTGATAGTTTGAATTTATAGGCATACTCTCTCATGCTCATGGTCCCTTGATTCAAATTGATCAATTCTCGGACCTTCGCCTCTCTTAGCTCAATGGGGAAGAATCGCTTAACAAGGCATATTTGAATTCGTCCCAACCAATAGGATTCGCTCGTTGACCCCTTTCATTGGCCCACTGCTCATACCAAATCTTGGCGGCTTCTTTAAGTTGATAAGCTACCAACACACTATCTCTTCCGATGGAATGCCAATCACCATAACCACCCGATAGGCCTCCTCTATGAAGGGAATAGGGTCCTCATCCATATTTGACCCATGTAACTCCAATGGGTTCATCCGTATAAAATCACATAATTTAGCGACCGGGCTAGGCACTTGAGGAGGTACCATTATCTCTCGATTAGCTTGATTGGCCAATGCTTGGGCCAATAGGGTGAATGCAGCTCTAAACTCCGCATGAGAGACTCCATCTTCCTGTTGGAGTGCAGGGGCTTATTGTTTGAGAGTGCCTCGTAATGGGGAACTTTTCATGGTGGCATGATCTAAAACAAGCAAATGCCCATCATTAGTTAGCGAAAAACCTTATTCAACCCTAAGGCACGACATGAATAAGAAAGAAGGGAAGACTTTTCGAAACCATCTTATAGCCTCTAACTCAAATAGTGGCAACCTTGAATGAGACTTTATGCTACGGGGTATCATGGAAATCTGCGGAATATTTTAAAACCTTATGCTCTGATACAATGTTTGTAATGACCCGACTTAGGGGCCTAGTCGTCACAAGGAAAATAAGATACCCGAAGGAACCTCACCCAAGCTATATCAAGCATCTTAAGCATTTATAGGTATTTATTGAAAATAATTTGCAGAAAACTAAGGGAAAGGGGCTAAGAGCCAGTTTTACAATGAAGCTACATTAAAAACAGTGGAAATTACTACAATCATTTTGTTTGTCCATAAGCATACTAACTACATCATAAGTAGATGGGACATTGATAAGGGACAGTTTGACAATGAAACAACATTAAAAATAGTGAAAATGGATATAATCATTTTGTTCTTCCATAAGTATACCAACTACATCATAAGAAGATGGGGCCAGTGTCAGTGATCTCCATCAAATTGAAAGAAATCCAAAATAGTGCAAAATAGAAAGTAAATGCCTCAGAAGGTCAAAAAATACATCTTCTTAAATTAAAGCTAAAATATATCATAGAATGAAATGTGGAGGAGTCCCAAACAGGCTCACTACAAATAATAAAACTTGTCTTGGACACTGAGTACTAGCCACAATCCTGTCCCTGCATGGTTAAATCATGCAGACAAAATATGCATTAGTACGTTTGAGAGTACTACATATGTGAGATACAATATATTGATAAAATTGTAATACCATCATTCTTAAACATAACATATAAGTATGCGTAAGATAAAAGATACATTAAGTACGCTTAAGCATGCATAAGGATTATGGCTCAAGATCTGTATGAGACAATGCATAAGAGAACACATATAATGAATACATAACATGAGATCATAAAACTTATAGGAATAGACCATAACCGATAATAAGATCATATGAGCTACTACATAGAATCCAGTGAACTCTTTCTATTAGGAAAAGGCCAATGTACTCCTTCTATTGGAAAAAGGGAAATCTACTTGCCAAGGTTGATATCAAAACTTTATAGTTTTGCAATTGTATCTTTCATAATATTTGGGCCTACGTGGATCCACTAGCTTAGCCTACAAAGGATCCTATGGTGGCACATAGTTAGAGACATTGAGATTTAGCTTCGAGAGGTCATACCTCAACTAACAGAATAAGTCCCAATCTCTAGTCTTCTCAATGCTAAGTCATCTCACAGAATGTTTAAAAGATATCTTAGAATTATAAGTAGCAATCAATAAGAGTAGCTTGAAACTCAGGAACCACCAAGTGAGTATTGTCCTTTCATCTTGGGGACCTATCTTAACATCTTTAGGGCAATTATCGTCATACTTATATTTTTGATAAACTTAACTTTGAAACTCTTCTTTAATGCCCTAATCATAAGCATAAATCATAGAAAACTTTACTTGGAGAGTAGGTGAGTTAGGCTTTATCATGGAATAATCATGATAGGTATTTGTGTCAATCACGTGGCGTAAGTTATATTTAACCCCCACTAAGTCAACTCACAGCTTAAGAATACTAACAACCAGCTAGTATAACATATGTAACTATTGTAAAGCCCAAACAGTGGTCGCAATCTCTAATGATCCAGTATAACTTTTAACATGATCTAATCAGACTACATAGATCACAATCATGAAGACATAATATAGGTTTGGCGTTAGAGAGCCCATAAGGTCAACTCAACATTTAAATAACCAACTATGTGTACACAAGCAGCATCAGTGTTTAACTTACCTGTGTTATGCGCTATCACCTTTATATTACTTCAGAAGCACACACAACTCAAGTAGTGTTACAGCCAACAACAGATTAGATGTAGGTATTATAGAGTCCAAACAATAATCATAGGCTCAACATTATATAATTATATATATATATAAATATATAGACATACACACACACACACACTTTACTCAGGGACTTCCAATAACAAACGACTCTTACTTCATAGTTTAACTCAGTCTAGAAGTAAGTAAAGCCTATCATACCTGAAAGGAAACTTCACACACGCCAAATCATTCTATGCAAGCTTTACCCTATCTGATCACCTCCAAATGCCGCTCAACTATCAAAATATGAATCACAATATAAACACAACTATTTTGACTGTAATATCTTGGGAAATGAGGAAGAAAAGGTCAATTATGACTAAAATAGAGAAAATGGGATCCGCCCCCAAAATGCCAAACCAACCCCATAAAATGGTCTCTGCATCACTCGAGCCTATTGCAAAAAATTAATCTCAAAATGAGGGTCAGAACAATTAAAAACAACACAAAAACAAATGACATTTCTTATCGAAAAGTAACATCTACGTACAATAGCTTCCCAACTAAATTTCTTAAATGTACATCCAAATTAATGGAATCTAAATTTATCAACATGTAGGTATCAAAAAGTAGTATAATTTTAGACTCAAATTTTACTCAATTCCGATAAGAAATGGATGAGATATCATCTTTAAGATTTTCTCAAAAACTACTTAATCGATAGTGAAAATATATTTTGTGCACCAAATGGAGCTTAATCAACCAACTCTGACATTACCACAATAGAATAGACCCAAATTTTACTGATATTTGACTTTGCTTATTAAAGTTTTTGAATATATATTTAATGTTTCATCAAAAATCATTGAATTTTATCTCAAATGACGCACCAGAATTAATATTTGACACTTCCATGGTGTTCCTCTTGAAAAATACACAAGTTAGCCTTCTGAATTTCCTAAATCGAATAAAACATGAAAGCTTTATGGTTGTCTGAAGTTTTCATGTGATTTTCTTTGAAAACTGGACGAAAGTTTGGATAAATATCCTCTCCATACCGCCTTCCATGTGGCAGCCTGTGCTTGGGCCATGTCACCACCATCTTTTATTTTTTAGCGACTGCTCAAATTTAAGTTTGATGGTCTGGCCTCATTTGTAGTTAGGAAAATATAATCCATGTATATTAAATCTAATCGAATACAATAGTTCAAACTCAATGGTGTAGTCAAAACTCTCATCGAAGGTCATTTTAATCCAATATGGGTCCTACTTTCCAATATCAAAATCTACCAAAAGGACCAAGACACACCCAAAATATCATGACCCAGACCCAGGGTCTAGGAGTGACATGCCAAACAGGAGCCCGAGAGTCCCTAAATAAGCCTCATAATATCCATAATCACATCGTCAATTTAGAAGCATATGTAAATAGTAAGCATATAGTTCTAAGGGATGCAAAAGTACGACTCACCCTATGGGGATGTCGTAGGGATAACGATTAATATGGATTCATATAACACATAGCACATAAAGTTTAAGGGGCGACTAAGTATAACTCACACTATGGGGCAAAATGGGACTTAGGATCTTTCACATTTCCTTATCATAACACAAATCCATATCATAATAGCCACATTCAATGCATAACCATAATACTAATTTTTGAATACAACACAACATATATCCAAACAAGAGTCTATAAGATGTCCAACAATACCTCTAGTCATAAGCTAACATGGGGGCCAAGACATATCTCGGACTCACCCTCAAAGTAAATAACATAAACTAAGCATCATAGGTAGAGGAATGGCGGTTTGTCCTTGAAAGATAGGACTTACCACAATAAGTGTCTCAAATCCAATCTAGCCGTGGAATAGTGGATGATGGTAGTCTCTAGTCCTTACATGGTTAGATCATGTAGGCAAAAATATGTATTAGTACGTTTGAATATACTAAGTATGTAGGCATACAATTAATACAACTTGTCGAAGTTCCATTCAACATTAGATGACAAGGATACATAATATAGAAAGAGATGTGTATAACAAGAGAAGTAATATAACAATATACCATGAAATCCATGATTCATGAAACGCAATAATGCTTCACTTGCCTATCAAAAATTTCAACCTGAACTTCCACGTAGGAAAAGTTCTCATCAACCTTAACACCTTCCAAAGGCTAATTGGTACTAGGATCACCAACCAATTTCCTCAACATAAAAACATGGAAAATTGGGTGAATAGAACTTAAATTCGGAGGCAAATCTAACTTATAAGCCATATTCCCAATCCACTCAACAATCTTGTAAGGGCCTAGATACAAGGATCTCAACTTGCCCTTCTTGCCAAAACGTATTGCACCCTTCGTGGGTGTCACTACCCAAGTCTAGGGCATAGATATGACATGGTGAATGAGTAACTCGAAGGAACTCTAAACAAGCCTCTTAGCATATCAATCACATATACTCGGTTGCGAAAGCAAAATAACAATAACAAGAGTTATAAATAAGGATAAGAGGACTAAGGGAAGTCTTTGATAACCATAAAAAATTCAAGAGTCAAGATCATAGCATAATTATATCAATTGTTCCAACATCACCTCTAGCATAGATCGGGCGGGGGCCAAGACAGTTTCTGGGCTTACGCTCATAGTATCATAAATTCAACATAAAAAGATAACAAGAGCAAGAGTAGCATAACTAATGTCGCTAAACTTGAGAATTCACCAAAGCTTATCTTCAAGATATCAAAACTAGCCACATGGAGGATGATTGTAAGGTGTTATGGTTCCTACATGGTAACATCATGTCAGCATAGAGTATGCATTAGTACGTTTGAATATGCTAAGTATGTTGGATGCAATGCAATAAGAGATAGACATCATAGTTAAAATGCATAATCATAAGCAAGGGATAAGTATAATAATAACATGGCATGTATGATCAATGCTTAAAGTAAAACATGCTCGTATAGAACATATTTACATATGTAAGAAGGCACCATCATCATAGACTAAGTAAACTATTACTTAGAATCTAAGGCATGTCACCCCCTTAGAAGGTGATTGAGATAACTATCCCTCAACGTGGTAGTACGGGCACGTTATCCCCAATAAGGTGGTCAAAGTATTTACCCCTCAATATGGTAGTACGGCCATGTCACCCCTCAAATGTTAGAGAGGGTTTCGAGAATGTCTTGAGTGATATAGAGTTGAAAATAGCTAAGTATAAGTATTTTTACGCATGGGAGGGCATGGGCCCAAGAACCCAATACCTTAGGCCGAAAAAAAATTTTGAGGCACAAATAACACTAATCCATACCCCTGGTACATCGCGACCAGGGAGCGGATCAACACCTGAAATTAATTTTTTTGAAAAATTATTTTTCACTGTGAGTGCTCTAAAATTGGGGTTGTACCCATTGCCCACTCAAGTTTTTCCTTGATCATGAATATGAATTCAGATGTTCGATATCACACACGAATTTTGAGATATATTAGAATTACTATTATAGGCATTTTCGAGGCACATTTTCGAGCATTGTTAGGGCATTTCAATATCTCTTTCTTGGGAACATTCGTTCTCGAATATCAAAGAAACATACATAAGTGAAGTAATCATGAAGATTTCAGCCCAACATGAATGCAACAAACATACTAAAATATCATTTTTCAAAAATCTCAACATGAATATCAAAATTCATGATAAACTTGTCAACATAAACTTGAATACATGTAAATGACATAAGGATTTAAACATAAGGCTTGAAATCATGTAGGGGACTTAAATTAGTACCTTAGCTTGAGTAGAGTGGCAGAGATATGGAGATCGCCTTTGCATGTCCATCTCTACTTCCCATGTGGCACTTTCAACTAATTGGTTCCTCCAAAGGACCTTAATAGAAGCTAAATCCATGTTTCTCAAACTTTCCACTTGTATATCTAAAATTTCTTTTGGAACCTCCTCATAAGTAAAAGTATCATCTACTACACCTAAAACATCTGAAGGTATAGTAGCATTTGGGTTACTCACACACTTTCTCAACATAGATACATGGAAGACCAGATGAACCATACTCATATCGTTAGGCAACTCCAACTCATAGGCCACCTTACTAATCCTTCTCAACACTTCATAAGGACCCATAAATCTTGGACTCAATTTACCCTTCTTGCCAAACTGGATCACACCCTTTATGGGTGAGACCTTCAAATAGACCTAATAAACAACTTTAAATTCAAGATCCTTAGTCCTCACATTAGAATAGGACTTTTGTCGACTTTGGGCTATTTTCAATCTCTCCCTTATCAACCTTACCTTCTCCAAGGATTTCATGACTAAATTCGAACCCAATAAAGCCATCTCCCCCACCTCAAACCATCCAACAGGGGATCTACAATGTCTACCATAAGGAGACTCAAGGGATCCATACCAATACTTGAATGATAACTATTATGGTAAGCAAACTCAATGAGTGGACGATGTTCATCCCAACTACCCTTAAACTCCAAAACACAAGCTCTAAGCATATCCTCAAGAGTTGGGATAGTTCTTTCGACTTGGCTATCTATTTGAGGGTGAAAGGTCATGCTAAGCTTAACCTTAGTACCAAGACCTCTTTGGAAAGACCTCCGAAAGTGGGAAGTGAATTGAGCACCATGATATGATAAGATAGATAAAGGAACCTCATGCAATCTAACCAACTCATGAATGTACAACTTAGCATAATCTTTGACACCATAAGTAGTTTTGATCGGTAGGAAGTGAGCTGACTATGTCATTTTATCCACAACGACCCAAATTGAATCAAAATTCTTTCTAGTTTTAGGCAACCCAACCACAAAATTAATATTGATCTCCTCCCACTTCCAAGTAGGAATCTCTATGTCTTGGACTAGGACATCCAACCTTTGATGTTCAGCTTTTACTTGTTGGCAATTATGATATTCAGATATGAACTTGGCAATGTGTCTCTTCATACTACCCCACTAATACACTTCTCTCAAATCTCTATACATCTTGGTAAAACCAGAGTGAATGCAATAGGATCAATTTTGAGTCTCATCTAGAATCTTCTTCCTCAAGTCATCAACACGAGGCATGCACAACCTACTTTCGTACCTAAGGTCACCATCTCTCTTTTTGGGGAAAACCTCTACTTTACTATCTCTCACCAAGGCCTTCAACTCTAGCAAGGCAGGGTCGAGATCTTATTTCCCCTTTACCTTCTTAATCAAGGAAGACTTAGAACCATCAATAACCACTACCCCACCATTATCAACTTCCTCTAACCTAACCCCCAATTTAGCTAACTGATGGACCTCTCTAGCCATCTCCTTGCCACCACCACCAACATGAGCTAGACTACCCATAGTCATCCTACTTAGAGCATCGGCCACAACATTAGTCTTACTAGGGTGATAATGCATACTCATATCATAATCTTTAAGGAGCCCTAACTACATTCTTTGTCTCAAGGTAAGATCTTTTTGAGTGAACACATATTGGAGATTCTTATGGTCAGTAAACACGTCCACATGAACCCTATACAAATAATGACGCAAAAATTTCAAAGCAAATACCACGACAGCCAATTCAAGATCATGGGTAAGATAATTCTTTTCATGTACCTTAAGTTTCCTAGAGGCATATGCTATCACCTTACCATTTTGCATCAAAACACAATCCAAACCAATTCTTGAGGCATCATAATATACTAAAAACTCATCCAACCCTTCCAGTAGACATAAGATAGGAGCGGAAACAATCTTATCTTTCAAAATCTAGAAACTCTTCTGACATTCATCATTCCACGTAAATTTTGCTTTCTTTTGGGTCAACTTAGTCATAGGAGAATAAATAGAAGATAACCCATTCACAAACCTCCAGTAATAACTTGCCAATCCCAAGAACTTCTAATATCCGATGGGGTCAAAGGTCTAGGCCAATTTATTATCACCTTCGTCTTCTGAGGATCCACCTTAATGCCATCACCCAACACTATATGACCTAGAAAAGAAACCTCTTTCAACATAAACTCATGTTTTTCAAATTAGCATATAATTTTCCTCCCTCAAGGTTTGTCACACCACCCTCAAGTGATTCACAAGTGCCTCCTTCCTATAGGAAAAAATCAAGATATCATCAATAAAAACCATCACAAATAAGTCAAGATAGGGTTTAAAGACCCTATTTATAAGATCCACGAATATAGCGGTGCATTAGTCAAATCAAAGGATATAACCACAAACTCATAGTGAAATGACCCTAAAAAGTTTCCAAATATATGCCTCGAAAATGCTTGAAATCGTAATTTTCATATATCTCAAAATTCATGCACTATTTTAAAAATCTGACTTTATATTCTTGATCAGGGGATCACATTGAGTGGAAAATGGGTCTAACCTGAATTTTATAGAAACCTTAGCAAAATCCAAAATTTCAAAGTGTCAAATTCTAGTAGCTAAAGCATGCTAGTGGCGCAAGGCGCCCCTGTGTATTTTGGTGCCAGTTTTTAATTGGGTCCAAGACTTTAAGTCTTGGGACTAAATGCTCCCACACGTGAAAATAACTATACTTAACCTTATTTTACCCTCATATCATTCAAGACATTCCCCAATACTCACTCAAACACTTAGTCTTATATTTCTCTCAAAATTCAGGTGTCAAAAAAACCCTCTCCAAATCTTAAGGAATTCAACCAAGCTTCAAGTTTCCATCTCCAATCTTCATCAAGTTCATCACCAAAATTAAGGTATACGGGTTTCTTTCATGGGTTCTTTTCGTCCATGATTTCCAAGCTTTATTTTCTTAAAAATTGCATGATTTAAAGTTGATTTACTAATGGATCTTATTTATTATAAAATTCACTACACACTATGTTGGGGTTTATGAAATTGTAACTATTTTACTATGTTTTGGGCTATGAATCTAAGATCTAATATGAGATTTGACGAAGGATTTTGATGTATATTTCTTGAGGGTGTTACTAAGTATCTATTGATGGTTTTACATTGGATTTTCTATCATGATAACACTGTTGAATTGCATGATTTTATACTAGCACTACACATCCTGTAAGTGTTTGATAAAATGTCCGGTTATGATTTCTTAAGGGATTGAAGGTCCAATACATGCCATATGAGTTGAATGATTATATGATGATAAAATGATGATAGAATGATAACAAAATAATGATGGAGTGATGATGAGGGATTTGTAGGCCCGGGTAACCTATTGAGGGGCTTGTACCTTGATTACCTAGCTCGGGGGATGGTAGTCTCGAGTAACCTTGTTGGGGATTGGTATCCATCAACCTTGTTGGGGGGTTTGTACTCCATCAACCTTGTTAGGTGGTTTGTACTCTATCAACCTCATCAAGGATTTTATACCTTAAGCGCCTCTCCAAGGAGGTGGTAGGCCTTGGGTTGCACTATAATGGTCACTCCTTACACTCGTATTATGTTATATATAAGCATGGTTTTACTTTAAGTCTCATTCATACATGTCATATTATTAATATATAATACATAGCTTATGATTATGCCTTTTTCCTATGATGCCTTCTCTTGTTGTATTGCATCCTACATACTTAGTACATTCAAATGTACTAAAGCATACTCTATGCCTACATGATATCACCATGTAGGAACCGGAGCTCCTATTGATTCTTCGCGTGGCTAGACAGATTGTGCAACTTAGCTTATGGTGAGTCCTCAAGTCTAAGTACAACATCTATGTTCTGTCAAGCTTATGTTTCTACTATGTCTTGTATGTTTGGATTATCTATTATCATTATTATGAGGGTGAGCCCAGTTTTTTTATCTTGGCACCTGCTAAGTATCTAAGTTTTAGAGGTATTGTTGGACATGTTATGTATAATGCTATGAGTGTAACTCTCTCTTGACTTTTGTTGTTTATGTCATGAAGGGTGTTCCCTTATCCTCGGTTATCCCTATATTGCTATCTCTTGTTCTTATTTTACTTGCTTTTGCTACTAAGGATGTGTAATGATATGCTAAGAGGCTTGTTTGGGGTCCCTTCAGGCTCCCCATTCAGCGATCACATCTAGGCCCTAGGCTTGGGTCATGACAAAGATGGTATCAAAGCACTAGTTTGTTAATAGCCCTCGACAACCAACACAATGCGCAGATTAGAGGCCTATTTATAGTTGTGAAGCGTGCCACGACTATGAATGGGAAGCTATGAGGTATTGTAGGAAATGTTTCACTTTTTTGTTATCTATGTCATGCGATAGAGTTAGGTCTCCTGGGCTTATTGCTAATACCTAACCATTACATTACAGGATATGTCTCAAGATACTCAGAATAGTGATATAATGAATGTGAAGGTTCGCAATGCTCTATAGGGTTTGGCTAAAGTGATGGCAAAAAGGGTAACTCACCTCGATCAACAAGTGAATTCTCCCGAGACTTGAAATAGTAAGAAAAGAGGTAGTGAGGCCAAGAGGGCCTGTATTAAAGGGAAGTTCCAAGGTTCCAAAGGTGGTGGTGATGTGGTGCCTTATGCTAGGTGCCCAAACTATGGTAGGCACCAAGATAACCCATTCTTAAGAGGTACCAATACTTGTTATGGTTGTGGAGAGTTGGGTCATAAGGTAAAGGATTTCCCTCATAAGCACAATAAGAGTGAATGGGGTATTAGTGGGATGACTAATCCCAAATGTCAAAGGTGTGAAAAGTACCATATTGGCCCATGCTTGAGGAAGACCAATACTTGTTATAGGTGTAGTAAAGTAGGTCACAAGCTAGTAAATTGTCTATATGTTTGAAGGAAGTGTAAAGGTGGTCGACCTCTAGATCAAGGTGGTCATATTGATTAAGAGGCTCAAAGAAGGGATGAGGTACCTGATGTTGTTGCCGGTATGTTAAAAATTTCTTTGGATTTGATGTGTTTGCATTGATGGGCCCAGGTGTGCCACTATCTCTTTCATTATACTCTTGGTTGCTAGTGGATTTCATATATGTCCCGAACTCTTTTTTTGGTGTTTATCTTATTGGTAAACTTATTATTGTTTGAAAGTTCATTGGTGTTGTCCCGTGTTCTTTTTGCCTTAGGCCTTTCCTTGTGACTTGTTGGGTTTAGTATGGTGGATTTTGATGCTATGTTTGAGATGGATTAGTTGCATTAGTTTTGAGTCCCTATTAGATGTAGGGTCCATAGAGTTATATTCTTATTCCCTATTAAATTCATCTTTGAGTGAGGGGCTTGTAAAGTGGTTGCAAGGGCTAAGCCCATTTCTTTTCTTAAGGTACAATATATCTCTACGGGTTGTATTTATCATCTTGTAAGAGTTAGGGGTTAGTGAAGTCCTTCCTGATACTTTGAATTTGGGATTGTGCCTTTTTGGTTTGACTTATGCCCGGTTATGTCTATGGGTTTCACGAATGGGGTCTTTAGTCCCTACTTTTTTATGTTTGTGGTCGTCGTTTGTGATAGGGTATTGATTTATTTAGAGCTTGTCAACCATTTAGGGGTAGTGTTGCAAATCATGGGGTAAGAGGAGTTGTATGCTAAGTATGTGAAGCGTGAATTTTGGTTAAAGGAGGTTACCTACCTAGAAAGGGTTTTGACTCCATTTGAGTTGCGGTTGATAGAATGACAATCAGCTCGTTTTCTACCGGTAAAGATCATGCTACATTGTACATTCATGACTTGGTAAGGTTGCATGGGGTTTCTTTGTCTATCATATCGGATCGTGGTGCTCACTTTACTTGAAACTTTTAGAGGTCCTTTCAAAGGGGCCGTGGTACAAGAGTTAAACTTAGTTCGACCTTTCACCCTCTAATGGATGTCCAAGCCAAAGGAACTACCCAAACACTTAAGGACATGCTTAGGGCTTATATTTTGGAGTTCATGAGTAGTTGGGATGATCATCTTCCATTGATTGAGTCTACTTATAACAATAACTATCATCTAGCATAGGTATGTCCTCTTTTGACGTTCTCTATGGTAGACATTTTAGATCACCGATTAGGTGATTTGAAGTGGGAGAGATGGCTTGGTTGGGTCTGTATATGGTTATGGATGCTACGAAGGAGGTAAAGTTGATTAGGGAGAGGTTGTAAATAGCCCAAGGTCATCAAAAATCCTATGTCGAAGTGCGAAGAGAGAGCTTGTATTCAAGTTAGTGATTGGGGCTAATTGAAGGTTTTGCTCATGAAAGGTGTGGTTTGCCATTTGGGGACATCTCTCACATAAGCTTCTTTGACATTTGGGGACAAATTTTCCGAAGGAGGAAATATTGAAATGACCCCTAAAAAATACCTAAAAACGTGCCTCGGAAATATTCGGAATCGTAATTTCTATATCTCAAAATCCATGTGTTATTTTGAGAATCTAACTTGATATTCTTGATCAAGTGTCAAATTGAGTGGGTAATGGGTCAAACCCAAATTATAGAGCAACCATAGCAAAATCTGAATTCTAAAGTGTCAAATTCCAGCCGCTGAAGCGTGTTACTAGCCCGACGCACCCCTGTCTATTTTTTGTGCCAGTTTTTAATTTCGGTCCAAGACTTTTAAGTCTAGGGCCTATATGTTGCCACATGTGAAAATACTTATACTTAGCCTTATTTCACCCTCATATCATTCAAGATATTTTCCAATACTCACTCAAACACTTAATCTTATATTTCTCTCAAAATTAAAGTGCCAAAATCCTCTCCGGATCTTAAGAAATTCAACCAAGCTTCAAGTCTCCATCTTCAATCTTCATCAAGTTTATTTCCAAAGCTAAGGTATGTGGGGTTTTTTCATGGGTTACTTTCACCCATGATGCCCATCTTAAAAATTGCATGATTTAAAGTTGATTTACTCATGGGTCTTATTTATTATGAAATTCACTGCACACTATGTTGGGGTTTATGAAATTGTGACTATTTTACCATGTTTTGGGCTATGAATCTAAGATCTAATGTAAGATTTGATAAAGAATTTTTATGCATATTACTTGAGGGTGTTACTAAGTATTTATTGATGGTTTTACATTGGATTTTCTAGTATGATAACATCTTGAATTTTATGGTTTTATAATAGCACTACACATCCTCTAAGTATTTGATAAAATGTACGGTTATGATTTCCTAAGGAATTGAAGGTCCAATGCATGTCTTATGAGTTGAATGACTATATAATGATAAAATGATGATGGAATGATAATGAAATGATGACAAAAAAGAATGTATATTTATAATATATATAGTGTTGGGGATGACCAAGCCAAGCTCGGGGGATGGTAGTCTCGGGTCACCTTGTTGGGGGTTGGTATCCATCAACCTTGTTAGAGGGTTTGTACTCCATCAACCTTGTTAGGGAGTTTATACTCCATCAACCTTGTTGGGGGGTTTATACTCCATCAACCTTGTTGGGGAGTTTATACTCCATCAATCTCATGAAGAGGTTTGTACCTTATGTGCCTCTCCAAAGAGGTGGTAGGCCTTGGATAACACTATAATGGTCACTCCTTACACTCGTATTATGTTCTAGATAAGCATGATTTTACTTCAAGCATCATTCATATATGTTATATTGTTAGTATGCTATACATTGCTTAAGATTATTCATTTTTCTTATGATGCCTATCTCTTGTTTCATTGCATCATACATACTTAGTATATTCAAATGTACTAAAGCATACTCTATGACTACATGATATCACCATGTAGGAACCGGAGCTCCTATTGATTCTCCTAGTGTCTAGATGGATTGTTCAAGTTAGCTTATGGTGAGTTATCAAATCCGGGGACAATATCTATCTTCTCTCAAGCTTATATTTAGACTATGTCTTGTATGTTTGGATTATTTATTGTCATCATTATGAAGGTGAGCCGGTTGCTTGTCTTGGCCCCCGCTAAGTATCTAAGATTTAGAGGTGTTATTGGACATGTTATGTATAATGCTATGAGTTTGAATCTCTCTTGACTCTTGTTGTTTATGTCATGAAGGGTGTTCCTTTAGCCCTGGTTATTCCTATATTGCTATCTTTTATTCTTATTTTACTTGCTTCTGCGACCAAGGATGTTTAATGATATACTAAGAGGCTTGTCTGGGGTTCTTTCGATTTCTCCATTAGCTGGTCACGTCTAGGCCCTAGGCTTAGGTCTTGACATGTAGTGCCTATACCTAGTCCGAAAGGCCATCTTGGGAATGTCATACTCCCTCACTTTCACTTGGTGATACTCAGAGGTAAGTTCAATCTTAAAGAAGTGACTAGCACCTTGAATTTGGTCAAAAAGATCATCAATCCTTGGTAGAGGGTACTCATTCTTTGTGGTGACCCTATTAAGTTGTCGGTAATCAATGCACATTCTAAGAGTACCATCCTTCTTCTTCACAAATAACACTGATGCACTCCAAGGTGATTGACTAGGCCTTAAAAAACCCTTTTCCAATAAATCTCTCAATTGTTCTTTCAACTCCTCCAACTCTTCCAGGGCCATACGGTGAAGGGGAATAGAAATGGGTTGAGTATCAGGAAGGAGGTCTATACCAAAATCTATTTCCCTTTCGGGAGGCACATTGGGAAGCTCATTGGGAAAGATATCAAGAAACTCATTAACCACCAGACCAACTCTGTAGAAAGGACTTTAGACTTAACATCCCTAACCCTCACAAGATGAAAGAGACAACACTTAGAAATTAACTTTTAGGATTTAATGCAAGAAATGAATCTACCATTGACCACCACATCATGACTCTCCCTCTTAAGCACAATTTCATTACGGAATTTAAATCTGACCCTATGGGTTCTACAATCAATAGAAGCATAATATGCATGCAACCAATCCATCCAAAGAATGATATCAAAATCCACCATATTTAATTCAACAAAACCACAATGCAAGATTTTATGTAAAATGAAAATGGGATAATTTATATAGACTCTTCTAGTAAAAATGGATGCACCAAAAGGAATACACACTTCATAAAACTCACATAACAATTCGGGACTAATATGAAGCTTTTTGGGAAAAAAAGAGTAATAAAAAAAAGAGTGGCACCCAGGTCTATCAAAGCATACACATCAAAAATCAAAAACCTTTAACATACCAGTGATGACATAGGGCATCACATCCACCCCTTGTATCCCTTGAAGAGAATAGAACCTATTTTGCCTTGGGGCACCCCCTTGTTGGTCTCCTCTTCCCTTTGGACCTGTATTTGCACCTTGGTCTTGTGGACCACCATCCCTACTCTTGTTTTGATTACAAGGACAATCCATCACCTTATGACCCACTTCACCACAACCATTGCAAGCATTTGTGTTCCTCAAACATAGGTCATTATGGCCTCTACCACACCTTCGACACATAGGTTTAAGCACCACAGTGCCACCACTTTGGACCCTTGGATTGTCATTAGCAAACCTTCTATCAGGAGCATTAGAAGACCATTGGCCTTAGAACTTGTGGCCTTGAGGAAATTGGCCACCCTTAAAATTTGGGAATCCACCTTCAAAATGGGCCCTCTTGGCCTCACTACTCCTTCTCTTCGTAAGTGTTTACCCTTCCAATTATTCAACATATGTCATGAGGTGGTAAAAATCCATATCACCTACTAGTATGGCAGTTCAACACTCCTCATTAACCAAGTTGGACACACCCAACACAAATTTGTTCATCCTAGACCTCCGCTCGGCCACTAATTGTGGAACATACTTGGAGAGTTGATTGAACTTGAGGGCATACTCCCTCACACTCACGCAACCTTGCCTAAGGTTCATATATTCCATCATTGTTATCTACCTTAGCTTTACCGGAAAGAACCGGTTGGGAAATGTAGCCTTGAACTCTTCCCAAAGGATGATATTATTATTTCCCTTCTCCACCTTCCATTGGGTGGACCAAATATGAGCCACCCCTTTGAGTTGGTAGGCTGCCAACTCCACTATCTCCTACAATCTAATCCCCATAATAGATAACACTTTATACCCTTCATCAATAAATTCTTGAGGATTCTCATCCACTTTAGACCTATGAAACTCCGGTGGATTTATTCTGGTAAAATTCCCTCACCTTGGAGGCCGGAGTAGGAGCATGAGGGGCTTGGGACCCTTGGTTGATTTGGTTGGTCATATCTTGAGCCAACATGGTAATAGCATCCTGGAACTCTTCATGAGCCACTCGCCCATTCTTGAGAAGCGGGAGGGGCCGATTGCTCCTCGGGTGAACGAGATCTCCTTAGTCGTCCTCTTGGAATAGGCATGATAATATAATAGCAAAGAACATTCGTTAGACAAAAAAATCTTCCCTCAATTTCTATAGCATGAGATAGATCAAGAAGAAGGGGAACATTTTCTAAAATGCCTCATAACCTCTTATACATAGTTGTGGTGCACTTCACAACCATGAATAAGACTCTAACTGAAGTGATGTGTTAGATTCTGAGGACCATTAACAACCTAGTACTCTAAGACCAAGTTTGTCATGACCCAAACCTAGGGCCTATATGTGACATGGTGAATAGGAAACTTGAAGGAATCGGAAATAAGCCTCCTAGCATATGAATCATACATCCTCGGTTACGGAAGCAAAATAACAACAACAAGAGATATAAATAAGGATAAGGGGACTAAAGGAAGTCTTTGATAACCCTAAGACATTCAAGAATCAAGATCATAGCATAATTACATCACTTGTTCAGCAACACCTCTAGCATAGATCGGGTGAGGGCTAAGACATTTTCTAAGCTCACCCCCGTAGTATCATAAGTTCAATATAAAGAGACAACAAGAGCAAGAGTAGCATAGCTAGTGTTTAGAACTTGAGGACTCACTAAAGCTTATCTTCAAGATGTCAAAACTAACTATATGGAGGATGATCACGAGGTGCTCTAGTTCCTACATGGTAACATTAGGTAAGCATAAAGTATGTGTTAGTATGTTTAAATGTACTAAGTATATTGGATGCAATACAATAAGAGTTAGGCATCATAATCAAAATGCATAATCATAAGCAAGGGATAAGTATAATAACAACATGGCATGCATGATCAATGCTTGAAGTAAAACATGCTCGTATAGAACATATTACATGTATAGGAAAGGACCATCATCATAGACCAAGCAAACTATACTTGGAATCCAAGGCATGTCACCCCCTTGGAAGGTAATTGAGGTATCTACCTCTCAATATGGTAGTACGGGCATGTCACCTCCCGATAAGGTGGTCAAGGTGCCTCAACTACAGGCATGTCACCCCCTCGACAAGGTGATTGAGGTATCTACCACTTAACATGGTAGTACGGGCATATCACCCCCTGATAAGGCATTTGAGGTATATATCCCTTAACAAGGAAATACGTGCATGTCATCCCTCGATGATGTGATTAAGGATGTCACCCCCTCAACAAGGTGATTGGGCATGTCATTCCCAACAACGTGTGGTCAACTTGAAACACCCTAGATAATTTTCATAAATTCAACACATATATACATTACCTTAATCATCATAAAGTCACTTGACTCATAAGCCATGCAATAGATCATCAATAACTCAAGAATCCTTAACGAGATAATTTATCAAACACTTGGCTGTTATGTAATGCTAGTTTAAAATCATGCAATTCAAGAGTTAAATAGTATCTGAAAACCCAATATAAATCAACCCACCAACTCATGCTAAAACCCTCATGCAAGATACATTGAAATCCCCCATCAAATCTCTTTATAGACTATAGATTCATAGCTCAAAACATGCATAAATAGTTAAAATTTCATGAAATGCCAACAAGGTTTATAATCAAATTTTATAATAAGAGATACCCATAAATAATCCAACTTGAAAACATGCAATTTACATAAAAAGGAAGGTTGCACCTTAGGTTAAAGGACCCAATGGTTGAAACCCACATACCTCAAACTTCGGTTTTCATGATGTAGATTTGAATGAGAACTTAAAGCTTGAATGAAGTTCTTGAGATCCAAAATTAAGCTTGGGACATATGAACTTGGGGTGAAATATTTAGTAAGTGTTAGAGAGGGTTTTAAGAATGTCTTTAGTGATTAGAGTTGAAAAATGGCTAAGTATAAGTGTTTTTACACATGGGAGGGCATGGGCCCAAGACCCCAATGCCTTAGACAAAATAGAAATTTTGAGGCACAAATAACACTGATTTGCACCCCCGGCATGTCACGGCCAGGGCATGGATCGGCACTGGAAATCAATTTTTTAAAAACATTATTTTTCACTGGGAGTGCTCTAAAATTGGAGTTATACTCATTTCCTACTCAATTTTGCCTCCTTATCACGAATATGAGGTCGAATGTTTGATATCACATCCGAATTTTGAGATATATGGGAATTACGATTATATATATTTTTGAGGCACATTTTCGGTCAATTTTTAGGGCGTTTTAATGGGTGACCCTTGACATACACCCAATCACCAACATGAAACACAAGACTCCTCCTCCTAACATTTGAATAGAACTTTTGGTGACTTTGAGCTATCTTCAACCTCTCCTAATCAACTTCACCTTATCCATAGCCTCCAATACCAAATCCAAGGCAATCAAAGCCATCTCTACAACTAAAACCACCCTATGAGAGACCTACATCTCCTACCATATAAAGCCTCAAACATTTACATACCAATGCTATAAGCATGAAAGCTATTATTATAAGCAAACTCAATGAGTGATTGATGATCATCCCAATTACCCTTGAATTCCAACACACAAGCCCTCAACATGTTCTCCAAAGTTTGAATTGTCCTCTTAGCTTGTCCATCAGTTGGAGGATGGAAGGCAGTACTCAACTTTACCTTAGTATCAAGTCCTCTTTGGAACACCCTCCAAAAGTGTGAAGTAAATTGGGTGCCATGATCCGATATGATAGATATAGGCACACCAGAAAACCTCACCAACTCTTAGATATATAACCTTGCATAATCTTCAGCACGAAATGTAGTGTTGACCGATATGAAATGAGCCTACTTAGTCATCCGATCAATAATAAGCCAAATTGAATCAAATTGGCTTCAAGTCTGAGGAAAACCAACCACAAAACCCATTTTAACATCTTCCCACTTCCACGTGGGAATCTCAATATCTTGGGCTAAACCACCGGGCCTTTGGTGATCTACCTTCACTTGTTGACAATTAGGGCATTCAAATACAAACTTGACTGTATCTTTTTTCATACCATGCCACCAAATACACTTCCCTCAAATCCTGATACATCTTGGTAGATCCCGAGTGAATAGAATAATGAGAGTTATGGGCCTCAACATCTCGCCATGTTGCATAAGCACACAACGCAACCCAACCTAAGAAGATCACAATACACAACAAACCCATATAAGCCATCCAATAGAGTCAAAACAAGAACTAAGGTAAGACAATCTTTCAAAGTTTGAAAACTCTTCTCACATTCATCCAACCATACATACATAGACTTCTTTTGAGTCAACTTGGTCAGTGGAGATGCAATAGATAAGAAACCTTCAACAAACTTTCTATAATAATGAGCTAACTCAAGAAAACTTTTAATATTGAAGGAGTCAATTATCTAGGCCAATTTTTCACAGCCTCAGTCTTCTTTGGGTCAACCTTAATACCACCCTCAGACAACAAATGACCAATAATAGATATATCATCCAACCAAAACTCACATTTTCTAAACTTATCATATAATTTCTTCTCTATCAAGGTCTGTAAAACCAACCTTAAATGATCTATATGCTCCTACTCATTTCGGGAATAAATAAGGATATCATTGATGAAGACAACCACTATCAAGAAATGATTTGAAAACTCAATTTATAAGATCCATAAACACAACATAAGCATTAGTCAAACCAAATGATATCACCACAAATTCAGTATATCGATACCTAGTCTGGAAAGTCATTTTGGGAATGTAAGACTCGCTAACCTTCAATTGATGATAATAGAAATAGAGGTCAATTTTTTAGAAATGGATAGCCCCTTGAAATTCATCAAAACATTCATCTATCCTAGGTAATGGATACTTATTCTTGATGGTTACCTTATATTCAATTGCTTATAATCAATGCACATTCTAAGAGACCCATCTTTCTTTCTTACAAATAACTCCAGAGCACCCAATGGATATATAGTTGGCCAAATAAAGCCTTTCTCCAACAAATTCTTCAACTGATTTTTCAACTCTTTCATCTCAGCTGGTGCAATATGATATAGAGGAATAGAGATAGGTTGAGTATTTAGAAGAAGATCTATGCCAAAGTTTACTTTCCTTTAGGGAGGAATACTGAACAAATCTTTGGGAAATACACCAAGAAATGCATTCACCTCCAGAACCGATTCAAGAGTAAGAGACTCAGATTCCACATCTTTAACCCTCATAATATGATAAGTACATCCCTTGGAAATTATCTTTCGGGCCTTAAGGTAGAAAATAAACTAACCTTTAATAGCAAAGTCATTATCGTTTCATTCAGAACATGCTTATCTAGAAATTGAAACTTGATTTTTCGCGTTCTACAATCTATAGAGGCACATGAAGCATGCTACCAATCCATCCTGAGAATACATCAAAATCAAACATCTCAAGTTCCATAAGATCACACATAAAGACTTTATGCAACACAGAAATAGGTCAACCTCGATAGACCCTATGAGCAACAATGGATTCACCGACGGGAGTATAGAGTGAAAAAGGCTTCCTGAAGATTTTAGGACTTAAACCAAACTTAATAGCTAACAGAGGAGTCATGAACTATAAATTGGCACCTAGATAAAGCAAAGCATAAGCATCAAAATCAGACTTTTAACATACCAGTCACAATATCTGGAGTATCTTCAACTTCTTGATGATCATGCAAAGCATAAAACCTGTTGTCTCTTGGGTCACTACCTTGTAGAGCTCTTTGCTAGCCTTGACCACCTTGAGCCACATGACCCTGACCCTTCTGAACAACTTTAGGACAATTAACAATCTTGTAATTCTTATTACCACACTTAAATCATACACCGAACTCCCTTTAACAAGAACTCATATGATTCCTTCCATACTTAACACATTAAAAAAACAATGGTTCACCACCAACCGATGCTTTGGGAGGAGGCATCCTAGCATTAGCAACCCGAGCATGAGAAACTTGGTCCTATTGGAAGTGACCATAACCACTACCCTTTGAGTTGTAGAACCTACCATCATAACGGGCCCTCTTAGAATTATGCACCTTCTTCTCCTTGAGCTTTTCTTCTTTAATCTGTTCAGCATATACCATGAGCTTGGAGATGTCTATATCTCGAATAAGCATAGCTGTATGACATTCCTTCATAACCAAATTAGAGACACCAGATATAAACTTTTGCATTATTGCATAGGGGTCATCCACAAGCATAGGAGAATACTTAGAGAACTTTACGAACTTGAGGGCATAGTCTCTCACACTGATAACACCTTTTTTGAGGTTGACACATTATGTTATCTTAACTTCCCTAAGTTCTAATGGGAAGAAATGATCCAGAATGCAAACTTAAACTCTTTCCAATTAATAGCATTACCATAGACCCTCTCCATAAACCACTGGATGTACCACACTTGAGCAACATCTTTCAACTAATATGTAGCCAACTCAGCCTTCTACTCAGAAGTCACCCCCATAATATTCAACACCTTAAAGAGCTCATCAATGACTCTTGAGCATCCTTATCAACCTTTTGACCTATGAAACTCTAAAGGATTCATCCGAATGAAGTCTCTCACTCTAGAAGTCGAAGTGAGATCAAGGGGAGAAGATTAGTCTGCCTAGTTTGAGAAGTCACCACTTGTGCAAGCATAGCAAAAGTTGTATAGAATTCACCATTAGTGATAGGCTCTTCCATAGGCCCTTGAGGAGCTAGGTCCTCATTAGTTGGGGCTAGTCCTGGTAGGGGAGATCTTTATGAAGGCATCTTCTCTAATGTAGAAAGACATCATCAGGATTAGGAAAACTTAATATACAGTTTAGAGCATGACATAAGACATGAAGAAGTGAGACAATTCATAGAATGCCATCATAGCCTTCCACTCATAGGCATGGTGCACTTTATACCCATGTATAAGACTCTATTCAACGTGACATGTTAGACTCCGAGGATCATTTACAAACATAATGCTCTATACCAAGAATTTTATGACTCAAACCTAGGGTCTAAGAGTGACATGGGGAAGGGAACCTGAGAGTCCCTAAACAAGCCTCAAAGTATCCATAATCACATCAGCAGTTTAGGAGAATATGTAAATAGTAAGTATATAGTTCTAAGAGATGGGAAAGTAGGACTCACGCTATGAGGATGTCATAGGGATAGGGATTAACATGGATTCACATAACAAATAGCAAATCAAGTCTAAGGGGTGGGTAAGTATGACGCACTCTATAGGGCAAAATGGGACTTAGGATCTTTCAAGTTTCCATATCATAACACAAATTCATATCATAATAGCCATGTCTGATACATAACCATGATCATAATCTCTAAATATAAGACATAACATATATGCATACAAGAGTCTATAGGATATCTAACAATGCCTCTAGTCATAAGATAGGACAGGGGCCAAGACATATCTCGATCTCACCCTCAAAGTAAATAACATAAACTAAGAATCATAGGTAGAGGGATGGTGATTTGTCCTTGAAAGATAGGACTCACCACATCAAGTGTCTCAAATCTAATCTAGTCGTCGAATAGTAGATGAAGGTAGTCTCCGATCCCTACATAATATCATTAATGCAAATAACTTATTGAACCAATGTTCAATGTTAGATGATAAGGGCATATAATATAGAAAGAGATGTTTATAACAAGAGAAGTAATATAACAATATTCCATGAAATCCATGATGCATGAAATGCAATAACGCTTCCATATACATAGATGAGATGTGACCATAGCCGACATCTCCAACTCATATGAGATATTGCATGAATTCGTTTGGTGTAGACCTCCCATTGGTAAGAGAAGATTACTTTTCAAGAATAATATACATCACACCTTATGACCCCATATTTTTAGTGTAATGAACACCTTCCTTACGACCCTGTCTTTTCTATTTCCATATCATATCATATCAAAATGGGTAACCATTCCTTATGACCCCTTCTTTTCGTTAATGTCTACCATATACCTTTGCTAGAAAATAGTTCAAGGAAATGGAGAGGACACTTGGGGATAGCCTTGACACCCTTAATCCATTTGGTGCTAAGTCAAAATCCTATAAGAATACTTATACATAATACTTATACATATACATGCTTTCTAAAGAGGAAAAACTTATTTCAATGCACACTTTGGGCTTAAAAACCAAATATTCCTCATAATCATTCATACTCAGGCTAAAAAGCCCAATCTTAATTCAAATCACAGTTTTCGTACATAAGAATAACTCATTCACATATATTGAGATAGTGTAAGCACCCAAAATGCTCAAAAGTCATATCATAGACATTTATATGATTATATTCTTGTCGTAACCATAATTTTATCAAAATCATTTCATATACATATATGGGCTTAATCCACCAAATTATTTTTATCCAAATCTAATGCTCATGAATGCATATGCCATGGATGATGTGAGATCAGCATGGATAATATAGATTCAATCTTAAATTAGCAATACAATGTGAAATTTAAGTAAATCCATAAGAAAAATCTACATTTAAATCACAATTTAAATTACTTGTGCTTAAATCAGACTTTAAAAGGGACAATGCATATTCATATCTTCATAATAGTCATGTAATTCAACATATCAGGGCTTAAATCAATTTAAAATCAACAATATAGCACAACACATACATCAATTGAATTTAGTAACCAGTAATCTTCAAAACTCATAATTAAAGTAAGCTTAAATTCCATAAATCAAGTGTAAAAGAGTTTGGGTCTTCTTGGTTGAAAGAGACCAAGAATCAATACTATATACCTAAGTTCACCAAGGAAAAAGAAGAATTTGATGAAATTGTAGTCCTTCCTTGAACCCCACGCTAATTCACCACCAGAGTCTTTGAGAGGATTTCTTAAGAGAGTTGAATATAATTCTAAGTGTGAGAATGAATTTGAATGAGAGGAGAAGAGTATAGGTTAGTTGAATGTCTTTAGGTAACATAGAAAGTCACAAAACACACTTAGGACAAACCATAATTATGAAAATATCATTAATGAAACAAGTAGAAATATGTTGTCAGGGGTCCCATGGGAGGGTAAACATCTTGTACCAATGTATGCGGTCCATATGTCCTTCCGTGATTCGATAATTAGAAAAATTCCCACCAAAGAAGGTCCTAGATAGTAATTCCATACTTAGAAAAAATTTTATGCAACATCCATGCGGAGGGCTTCACGGCCCGTGAGAGGTCACACAAACTGTGTGGCCTCCCATGAAGCTTCAATTAGAAAATTCCTTTTGTTGACAAAGTTCTAAGATGGTGATCCAATACTTAGAAAATTTTTACTCTGATGCCCATACGAAAGGCATCATGGATTGTGAAAGGTTGTTCGGTTCGTGAGAGGTCTATGTGTGAAGTTCCTTCGCCAAAATATGAATTTTCAAAGTAAAGTCCCTCAACACGGTCCACCACACGGCCCGTAAAGACTCACATGGACCGTGTGGGGTTCATATGAGGTGAACCTTGGCCTTAAACTTCGTACAAATGCCAACACTCTACACATAAGGCCAAGGGCCACGTCATGGCACCTCTACATGGTCCGTTTACCTTCATACGACTCATGGAGGCTTCCCTGAAATGTCGCCTTGGTCCAAAACTTTCTGGAACCAAATTTCCAATCTCCATTAAGGTGATACAATGTCCGGGTCCTTACATGAAAGCTTTGAGAATCGAACGCATGGTCTTTCTAGACCAAACTCAATGTTTTGTATCTAACACTGCAGTTAGAATTTCCATTTGGGAACGTTTACTAAGGACATTGGTTAAAGTTAACTACTTGACCCATTTTAGAGGCTAAATTTGCAAAGCTTGATATAATTATACCGAACATACTCCTGGCCTAAGTTGGTCGTTTTGAAGTTGATGGAACCATCAAAATTTTGCTCTAAGTTTGTTTACTAGGACTTTGCCTCAAAATTCATTTTAAGGTCATAATATTCCATTTAACTCAAAACACCACATAAATGTCAACCAATTCACCCAACGATTGAACAATCAGTGTTAATAAGTCACAAATAGCTTGCAGTCACTATACAAATTCTCAAATTGATAAAATATTCACGGAATCATAGAAATGACCTGAAGGGTCATTACATTAATGATATTTATTTAACTTATTCATAGTTTTATTTAATAGGTAGGAGTACTAAAGTTATTATTATATTATTGAATAAGAACATAATAGAGTATGGTAAAGTGAAAGAGGAGAACATGAAGTTGCTGGAGGAAAACTGAAAGTTATCTATGCTTACGACTATAAATAATTTATATAGATTAATATACTTAGCTTAGATTTAACTCTCTCATCTAGCGTGACTTTGACAAAGAATAGTACGAAAAAAGTACTTATAAAGAATAACCTTAAAAATAATTTGAAAAATAAAATAAATATAATATAAAAGAAAATGTTTATCATTACCCAGCTTCTCAGGTCATGCTGGTGATTGTTAGATCTTGCCTACAGGCAAGGCAACCTAATGCCCACGACACCTATCCTAAATCACTAATGATAAAGATACTAGCAACATATAGGTAATGGCAAACACAATCTACCTAGGACCTGGAAGTCAACAGTACAAAACTACTATAGACTTATGTCCCAAATAAAAATATATACATATCCATATACATAACCAGGAAAAACTCCTACTTATACAAGCCAAAACTATAACTGTACAAGGCCAGAGTTTGACTAAAAAAGATGACCCAAATAACAGAAGGAGATTCTAGAATATCCAAAGCTATTAATGCTCACTAAAGTCTCCTGACACGTCAGCCACGGCTCATACCTGAACCTGCACCATGACTAGATGCAGAAAAGTAGGGCTAAGTATTGGTGGAAAGCACTCAGTAGGTATCATCGGCCGATTGAGTGAAATACAGTAAATATAAAATTACTCAAATATAGAAATTGCAGTAAATCGAACAAATCTAAACCCAGGGAAATGAATAAGCATATCTAGGAAATCATAGAATCTCTAGCTGGATAACCGATATAGTGTTCAATGATACCGACTGGCCAACCCATGGATCAAGTGTCAACTACATTTGCAGCCCTCAGAGACCCAACTGTGGAAAGCTAAAATAACCAACAAATAGAGATAGGAAGGATCAAATGATCTAGACCAACTTTATACAACCTATCCAATCGACATAACCCAGCAGAACTATATCACAACTGGCCCAGGACTAAGGTACAATGATGTACATGGGTGTAAGGTCCTAGTATCTATTCTTATAAGCCGACTAGGCCTGGATAAGCCCAGAAAGTACATCCACGCACAGCCATGGGGTATACAGATGTAAAATACATGGATCATTAACTGACCACAAAGATTTCAACCACCCAACCATATCTGAACAAGTAACCCAACCTTGATGGCAACAGAGGAACACAAAACTTGAACCGCAGATGTGACTCAGTAGGCACCTTGGTCTAGACTGGGTCCGCAGATCATGCCATGTGCTAGACTATAGGCAATCCCTTCAGGACTTTGTGTTTGACTATAGGCAATCCCCCTCAACACATAATCAGGAGTGTAACACTAAAGACTATAACCTGTGCTAGACTATTGGTGATAACCTTAACACCTTGTGCTGGACTATAGGTAATCCCCTCAGCACACCATCAAAAGTACCACTAAGAATTAGTTACCAAAATATAGCAGGCCTCTCAGTATTTGAAAACCCAACAAGCAGACAAACAATCAACCCAAATGTACGTCTTAACAAGAGTAGTACAGAATCGTGTTTAGTTGTCAAAAAGTTTATAACTAGCTGGAGACATGGCAAGTATCTAGAATAATTGTAACCAGCCTAACAATATCAGGGCTCATTAATGACTATAACAACTCCTTCGGCTAGAATAACATGTAGTCTAGCTGATAATAGAGATAACTTGCTTGAGCAATTGTGTTGGTTGATTGGTAATATAAAAATCTCTAGTAAAAATGATAGTCCTAAGGACTAACTCACCCAATTGGTATTTCAACCACAGATTACCCAATAAATCATATAAGAAAAGGCATACATCTCTTTAACAGAATCACATCGTCATTTCTATCTCACCATAGGTTTAGCAGCATCAAAGCTCATGTCAAGAGTCACAGTGCCCAGTCAAAGGAACAAATAATTACATTTCTCAGAATATAGCATGTTACCTAGTGTCAAGTAAGGTTAACAAGTGTATAACGGCTAAGCACTGTATATGTAGACATATATGCCACAGAAATAGTACTGAATCATGTTTAACTAGAGATAAGTATATCACAACTATCCAGTCACAAGTATTCAATATAACAGGGAGGTCACAATTGTATCACAAGTATCCAGAATAATCAGGGGTCTCAGAACTAATTATATACCAGAGTAAGTCCCCAACACAAAGTATAGTTAGTAGCTATTCTCATAACTACCATATCTCCATAGTACCAAGCTATACCCACATATGCATGAAAGTCAAGCCAGAGCACATACTTGTACGATGGCATCAACCTATATCTAGCCTTTACTAGACCCTTTTTCAGTTTAATAGAACTAGAACACAGCTAATACAATAACTACAAGTAATATAGTACCTTACGCAGTAACAAATATTTCACATAGTCATACATATCACATGCTTAGTTTAACTCATCTATATACAATACATCCACACATCTTAACTTAAGCATCCACACATTTCACCTCAATCCAGAGGTGAGAAAAACCTAGCCTACCTGGAAGGCAAATCCACATGCTTCGGATCAGTCCACACAAGCTTTACCCTTTTGATTGCCTCTAAAAGCTGCCCAACTCTCAATCACAATATAATTATACCTATTTTGGTCGTAATATATCAAGAAATAGGGGAAGATACATCAATTGTGACTAAAACAAAAAAATAGGGCCACACTCAAAATACCCAACCAACCCCTATGAAACAACAGTTACGTCACCCCAAGTCTATATCCAAAAATCAAACTCACAATGAGGCTAAGAACAACAAGAAATAACTGACATTTCTTATAGAATTACACAATTTATATAGTAGCTTTCTCTTTAGATTACTCAAAAATACAATCAATTTAATAGAATTCGAGCATACCACAAAGTCGGTCTAAAAAATAAGTACAATTTAGAGCCAAATTTTATTTATTTCAGATAAGAAATGGCCGAGATATCACATTATTAATTTTTTTCAAAAATAAAACAACATGACCAGCAACAATAATAATAATTTTCACAAAGAAGAGCTCTATCTACTGATTCCGACATTAATATAGTGTGCGCCTTGCAAAAACACACAGAATAGACTCAAATTTGACCAAATTTCGACTCAAAATAGATAAAAAATCGCATATCAAAGTTTCAAAAATATATTCAATATTACAGAAGGAAAACATCAAAGTTTACCTCAAACAATGTGCTAAAATCAATTTCTATAGCTCCCATGGCATTCCTCTTAGAAGAATACACAAGTTAGCCTTTTGAAGAGCCCAAATTGGATAAAAACAAAATGAGAGAGAAATCATTGATCGAAGTTGTTGCTTGTTCTTGCGTTAATCTGGGAAAATTTCCAGATTTATACACTTTTTTCTTTTTTTTGCCCCACTTTCCACGTGGCAGTCTCTCATTTGGCCATATTGGCGCCGCCTTTTAATTTTCAGCAACTGCTCAAATTTAATTTTGATACTCCATCCTCATTCGGAGTTGAAAAAATATAACCGATATATGAAATTTGATTGAAAATGACATTCTAGATTCAATGGTGTAGTAGAAATTTTATTCTAATGTGGGTCGCATTTTTCAATATCAAAATCTATCAACGGGGTAAAACACAGTCAGAAGGCCCAATAAATGAATGAGAGGTCCTCCTAGATTAAACTCAATGTTCCAGATCCAACGATGCAGTCAAAATTGTCCTTTGGGGCACATTTCCCAAGAATATTGACTAAAGTTAAGCATTGACCTATTCCAAAGGCTAATTTTACAAAACTCGATGTAATTGCACCAAATATGCTTCTAGCCTAATTTGACCCCTCCAAAGTTGATGGAATGGTCAGAATTCTACTCTGAATTTGTTTACTAGAATATTATAAAAAAATTATTCTAAAGATATACTCTCTCATTTAACTCGAAAATTTATATAATTATCAAACGATTCCTCCAATGACTGAATAACCAGTGTCAATAAGTTACAAATAGCGCGATGTCTCTATGCACATAATCCAATTAGTAAAATAATCACAAAACTATAGAAATGACCTGCAGGGTCAATACAGTGTTGTTACCTAGCCACCTTTTTTCACTTGTGTCTCATAATAAATGACTTAAAAACTTGAAAATATCCTACATGTTGATGAGAAAAATTAAAAACTTAAAACTCTTAACATATATTTTATCATATTATATATTTTAGAACTCATTAGTTTTTAAAATATATTTTTAATATTGAATATTATATAAAAAGGTAAATATGTGATATGTATTTAATATACTCAATTATAGTTAAAAAGAATTATGATTCATAGATATAGTTAGGATTCTAAGTAAATTTCTTCCTCTTCTGTCCTCTTTATGTGTCTCTCCTCGCTCTTTCTATGACATCTCTTGCTCTTTGCTCTCTTTTTTACTCTCTATCTCTTTATAGTACATATAACTGTCAACGATACAAATTACATAATGGTAATACATACACATATGATCACATATATACAATAGCCAAGGTAGATGATTGACTAATACAAATTGTGTTTGTTATTTGATACAATGGATTTGCATGAATAAATTGTATATAATAAATACGCACAGAAACTTAAAATAAATGCCTTGATATAGATTAAGTATATCAAGTATACACGTGATAATTATCGTTTAGATATATGATTATTCATATGACTTGGGTTGCTTTAAATGTTCTTCTTTTTCTCTTGTTATCGATTTGCACCCAAGAGTATCTTGATAACTTATTGATTGATTGCATAACTAAAATTTAACTCAATTCCAAATTCCTAAATATTAAAAGCTTTTATGTAGTTCAAATAAAGAAAATATAAAAATCATACTTAAATTCATCAATATTAGAAATATAATTAAAACAATTAGTTTGATCCAATTTAGTGGTTTGCCTTCAATTTATGAATTTTAATACTTGCTTCATTAAACAAAAGTAATGCAGAATTTCATAGTTTTTCTCTTTATTTGTGGTAGCGAATATATTAGAAAAAGACAAAGAACAAAAATTCTAAAAAAACATAATTCTAAAAATTATTTGTTTACCTTCATATTGGACACACTTATGGCTTGGGGGCGAAAGTTTCTTTAGCCTCACTAGTGTGTTTGCCTGGGATAAGAGTCTCTTGAACTAACGATGCAACTATCCTAAGCTGGCAACGTAGTTTATGGGTTGGAGGTGTTACCTACTTGCTTTTATATCGATGCTCAATACTCCTCCCAAGACTAAAATATGCTCATGTCAGTCAACTCAAATCTTGTCTCATTTGATTTTCCCAAATCAACTCAACTCAATCACTCAATAGCTCAACCAATCTGAATTATGAATTTTGCATGAAATCAAGACTCTAACTCAAAATTTTGACCTAAAGAGAGATGGGAGCCACTGTGGAGGCTGGAGAATTTTGGTTTCATCTTTTCTTCTCCAATAATATTTATTTTTATATTTATCTTTGAATGATTTGTGATAATTTCTTCATATCTATATGGAGTTAAACTTCCCGTTCTAAGATTATGGTAGCTAATGAGATGATTAATTAAAAACAAGACTCTAACTCAAACTCAAATGGTCATTAACTCCACTCAGTCATGCTCATCATTTGAAGCAAGTAAGATGCTCATTAGATATGCACGTATATAGGTAATATCCTCCTCATGCTCAAGTGACCCAGCTTAGACAATTACAATCATGGTCTCACTCCGATCAATGCAACAAGGGTTATATAGGATGATGCAACCCAAGGTTCACAATACTGAATGCAAATTTTTATACTCTAACTTCAAAAGGACAACATGCAACTCATTGATTCATCCATAAATACGCATAGAAACTTAAAATAAATGCAAACAACTCGACGATTAGGAACATGAGATTTTCAATATTCAATTATTACACATTGAATTGACCCAAGTAACCAAAAGGGCATATAGATAGACTCATTCCTATGCTTTAGGACGTCTTAAATACTTGGAATTATGAAGAACAATCAACTCTTTGTTGATCCTCAACTTGAACTTAAATCCTCGCTTTTCTCCCTTTTTCGATGGTCTCAAGGTTTCTAAGTATTTAATGAGGAGTAATACCCTTAGGGTATGGATAAGGGGTCCAAAACAAGTCAAAAATGTCGTATGGTTTAATTAGAATACCCATCTTAGAAAAAGAAAGCACAAAACTCCATCTATGGGCCGCGGTTCAACTTACGGGTCGTAAATGGCCTCTCGTAGATGAAGGTGTCCGAAAATCAAGTTATAGAAAATTAGATCTAGAATCAATGACACCCCTTTCTACAGGCCATAATTTGAATGACGGGTTGTCCTGGTAACTCATGGTTCAGGATTCAGAAATACACTTTTGAAAGTATCCAACCACGAAATCCTATGACTTGTCGATTGGAGTACGGATCATCCTATTAACTCGTTGTTCAAGATCCAGAAAAGTTGATCTTTGAAATATCATCCCACGAAATATATTCTATAGGTCATAGAATATGGTACAGTCCATATAATGTCTCGTGAATGAGCCTCAGACTTAGGAAAATTTCACTAAGTCACCGGGGCAACTACGAGGCCGCATCTACAGGCCGTAGATCACTCTATAGGCCGTAGATAACCCTTTGTGATTTCTTTGAGTGAGTTTTCTGAGTCATTTATCTCAACTTTCCTCTGGACATCTACTCAGACTAAGTAGGATGAATTAGGGGGTGTTACAAATGAATATCAATTGCATGTGCAATCCTTTCAATCAATAAAATAAATGTTTAGAGTTTAGTATCCATATTTGGATCATTGTTATAAATTCCACCACATTGTAGATCATGTTAGAACAAATTCATTCAACATAAATTTGGAGAGAATGTTATATTTTTCGAATCCTAGATTTCTAATTAAAATAATCTTCAATAAATAATCATACTCATTAATCACCTTGTAAGCCATTTCTACATTCTTCTATAGCCACCACATTACCAATCAATGAAAACACCATTGAAGCCATGGCTACTTAGTATTCAAAGTAATTTTCAAAAAAAAAAAGATCAATTTGTTGAATAATTGAAGCCATGAAGGTAGAAAAAATTGTAAAGCAAAGGAGAACCAAAACTAACCATCACCACAATCTAATATCTCATCGTTAAATAGATTGTTCACAAAAGAATAACAATCATCAAATTTTCAAAATTAAAGCCAGAAATATTCTCTTTTGAGAGATACTTTTTATTATGATGCAGTGCAAGTAAAAATACATACGATTTCTATTTTTTGCATGAAGAGGATATTGTGGGGAAATGAGTTAGTTTAGTTATGGGGAAAATGAAAGCAGTTGCCTTTGTAAATTTCAAAAATCGCAAAGTAAATGATAATTTTTTCTTATGAATTGCTACTGCATTTTTAGGATTGTAGTGGAAAGCTAATATGCAGTTAAGAGTTTTTAAATTTTCTTTTCTTTTAAAATTATTTTTTTAATATGCAACTTAGTAAGAATAGGTAATGTCTGGATTAATTTTAATTTCAATAATAATTTCATTTTTGCTTCTCTTATATATTGTCACAACCCAGACCTAGGGTCTAAGAGTGACATGCCGAATGGAAACCCGAGAGTCCCCAAACAAGCCTCATAGTATCCATATTCACTTCATTGATTCAGAAGCATGTAAAAGATAGTAAACATATTGTTCTAAGGGACGAGAAAGTAGGATTCACGCTATAGAGATATCATAGGGATAGAGATTTATATGAATTCGCATAACACATAGAACATAAGGGCTAAGGGGCAGGTAAGTATGACTCACTCTATGGGGGCAAACGGGACATAGGATCTTCCACATTTTCACATCATAACATATATATATATATATATACATACATCATATCGTAACCGAATAATAATAACAATATCCAAGAGATAGCCATAATTAAAATCTCTAAATATCAACACATATCATATATTTGTACAAGAGTGTACAAGATGTCCAACAATGCCTCTAGTCAAAGAATAGAGAGGGGACCAAGACATGTCCCAGGTTCACCCTCAAAGTGAATAGCATAAACGAAAGAAACATAAGGTAGATGGATGGTGGCTTGTCCTTGAAAGATAGGACTCACTACAACAACTTTCTCAAATATGACTAGCTGTCAAACGGTAGATGAATGTAGTCTCTGGTGGCTACATGGTCAAAACATAAAGGAAACAAGTATGTGTTAGTATGTTTGAATGCACTAAGTAAGCAGGCATGCAATGCACATCAACTTATTAAACCTGCATTCAATGTTAGATGACAAGGGCATATAATATAGATAGAAGTATATCAATTAAAGGAATATAATATAATACGATGCCATGAAATACATGATGCATGCTATGCCATAATGCTTATTATAAAAGGGGATGAGACCTCACTCGGTAGATAAGGTCAAGCGAGCTATTGCTTGGAATTCCGATGCTATCCCCACATCAGAAAAGAGTTGGTGTACTTGCCAAAGGTAAACCTTACTTCTCCTTACGGGCCTCCCATTTTGGAGAAGTAACCTTCCTTACGGGCCTCCCATTTTGAATAGGATTTTCACAACATTTCTAGTGGGTCATGCCTCAACTAACGAGATGAGCCTCAGCTCTCTCTGTCTTGTAATGACATCTTACGGGCCTCCCATTTTGGTGAAGGTTACCATATACATATACCTTATGAGGCACATAGTTCAAGAGAAAGGAAGAGGACCAAGGGGAATTTTGATAAAAGTATGATTATAACAAGAATGTAATCACATAAATGTCTATGATATTGGCTCTTTGAGCATATTAGGTGTTTACACCTCATTGAAAATTGTGAATGAGCTATTCCTATGCATGAAAAGTATGATTCGAAATGTGATTTGACTTTTGACCCCAAGTATGAATGATTATAAATAATGTTTGGCTTTTAAGCCCAAGTATGCATTAAAATGATTTGAAATGATTTGCACCTCTTTTGAAATCATGTTTATGTATATTTATTCTTGTGGAATGATGAATTATCACCAATGAGATTATCATAGGCAATATACATTTAATCTAAATCAACAATACAATATGAAATTCAAGTAAATCCATTAGTAAAATCCATATTCAAATCACAATTTAGATTACCCATGCTTAAATCAAACTTTAGAGGGACAGTGCATATTCAAATCTTCATAGTAATCATGCAATTCAACATATTAGGGCTTAATTCACTTTAAAAACATCAATTAAACATAGCTCATATCTCAATTGAATCAAATAAGCAATAATTTGGAAGACCCATATTCAAAGTAAGCTTAATTTTATAAATCAAGTAGTAAAATGAGTTTAGGGTCTTCATGGTTGAAAGGGACCATGAATTAATCCCCCATACCTTGCTAACCAAGAAGAAATAGGAAGAGATTTGATGAAGAAGAGAGTATTTTCTTAGTCTTCAATACAATCCTCTAAGGGTCTCTTTAGGAGAGTTCTTAAGAGAGAGTTTGAATATAATTGAAGTGTGAGAATGAATTTGAATGAGGGCAGAAGTGTATAGGTCATTTCATGTCTTAGAATAGCATAGAATGTCACAAAAGTCCCTTAAGAGTAGCCATAATTACAATAAAAAACCATTAATGGAATGGGAATAAGAATTGTTGCTAGGGGTCCCATGAGAAGGTCTCACGGTTCGTACAGGATCACATGGACCATGAGCCCTTTTGTGAAGGCTCACTTAGCCAAAACAGAGAGAACATAGCACATCTGTGCATTACTAAAATGGGTATAACTTATTGATCTGAACTCAAAATTAGGTAAATCGGATGTGTCGAAAAGCTAATTCAAAGTAGGGGTGGGCATCAATGCCAGAACATCAAAAAATCAAACCGAACCAAACTGAACTGAACTAATTCAGTTCTTCAATTTTAGTTTTTTGATTTGGTGTATGTATTCTTTTTTTCAAAAGTTCAGTTCTTCAGTTCATTGTAGGGGTCTTGAAACTTCGGTGCACTGAAGAACCGAACTTTTATTAATTTATTTTAAAAATTTAATGTATATATATATATATATAAGTCAATTAGCAAATAAATCATTCATGAAACAAGTCATAGTAGCAAAAAATTTATAATTCATATAGTTAACTTGAAATATAATTTTTCAAGAGAAATTCAAACATATTTTTCTCTATTTATGTCATGTAAAGGATGTCTTCGTGCTTATTATTCTCAAGCAATAGTTGGTGGTGCAAGTTTTTGGACAAAGATAAATATAATTTTTTAAACATAATAAGTGTTTCAAGGGATCACATCATCACTTAACATGATTTTAAGTTTTTACGTGTTTTCTACTTTGATTTTTTCCTCATTTTAATTTTTATTAGTTTGTACAGAAAAATCATTTTAAAAACACCAAATAAAATCGAACCGAACTTGAAAATATCAAATCTAACCAACATATTTTTGTTCAATATAGGGTGCACACTTTTCAAAACCAAAAATTGAAGAATTGAACTGAAATTTACTAAAATAAAATAGAAGAATCGAACGCGTACCCCTAATTCAAAGAGCTTCAAATTGGTAGGTTGTAGGATACCTAGTTTGTTTTGTGATAAGAGATATGATAATTAAAAGTTGACCCTTATATCCGTTCATATGAAAAGCTTAGCCAATGAAATTCTATACTTAGAAAATTGCATGCCAACAACCATATGGAGGGATTCACGGCACGTGAGAGATCATACGGACCATGTGGCCTCCTGTGAAGCTTCACTTTGAAAATTCTCCATCAATAAAGTTTCGACATGGTGTTTCCATACTTAGAATTTTTCACACTAATGCCTATATGGAGAGCTTCAAAAATTGTGAAGGGTTATACCATTCATAAGAGCTCCATGTGTGAATTGCCTTGGCAAAATGTGGATTTTTAAGGCCAGCGCGCTTCGCATGGTCCACCACACGAATAGTGAAGACTCACATAGACTGTGTGGGGTTTATGTGATGTGTGCCTTGGTCTTAAGCTCCACATTAATGCCAATATTCTACACACAAGTCCAAAGGCCTCCTCAAGGGCCCTCCATATGACCCGTGGAGGTGCCCGTAAGGCGTCACGTTGGTCAAAATCTTTTCAAGACCAAATTCCAATCTCCACTAAGGTAATACAATGTCCGGGTCCTTACACCATCTCCCCTTAGGAACATTCATCCTCGAATGTACTAGAATAAGGCTTGAAAGGCTTAACTTGATCATGAAAACATACAAACACAAGAACACAATGCATATTTTATCATTTGAAAACCAATAAGTCATCAAAAGTCATATCAAAACACCTTTAAATCATTCAAAATATCTTTAAATCATTTTCGTGCACATATATACATGTCATGTCATGAAACACAAGAGTGAAAGAATTAGTACCATCTGGAATAGGAAGAATCTAATACCTTAGGCTTGGGTAGATTGGAAAAGATGAGGATATCATTTTCAACCTATAAGCCACATTCCCTATCTGCTCAGTGATGCCATAAAACCCTACATACTGAGGACTTAACTTTCCCTTCTTACTAAAATACATACACCTTGCATGGGTATAACCTTCAGATACACCCATTTTCCAACGTAAAACTCCATATCCCTCTCTCTAACATCCAAATGAGACTTTACGCGACTTTGAGCCATCATCAACCTCTCTTAAATCAACTTCAACTTCTCTATGGCCTCCAACACCAAATCTAGGCCAATCAAAGGCATCTCTCTAATTCAAACCACCCCATCAGAGATGTATATTTCCTACCATATAAAGCTTCAAATGATGCCATAGTAATGCTAGCATGGAAGCTTTTGTTATAAGAAAACATGATGAGTGGTAGATGGTCATCGCAATTACCTTTGAATTTCAATGCACCAGCCCTCAACATGTCCTCCCAAGTTTGAATTATCCTTTTGGCTTGTCCATCAGTTTGAGGATGAAAAGTGGTACTTAACTTCACCTTGGATATACTATGGGCATTGAAGGTAGTTTTAACTGGTAGGAAATAAGCAGATTTAGTCATCCGATCAATAATAACCAAATTGAATCAAATTGCTTTCTGGTTCGAGGCAACTAACCATAAAATCCATGTTCACATCTTCCTGCTTCCAAGTAGGAATCTCACTATCTTGAGTCAAACCACTGGGACTTTGATGTTCTACATTTACTTGTTGACAATTAGAGCTTTCATATACAAATATACATATTACCTTTTTAATGCCATGCCACAAATGCATTTCTCTTAAATCCCGATACAACTTGGTGGATTTTGAATGTACAAAATAAAGAGAGTTGTGGGCTTTACTCATGACCACCACCCTAAGACCACCAACTTCCAATCAATCTTGGTACCGAATTACACCATCTCCTCCTTGGGAGAAAACCTTTATATTCTTTTTGGTAACCAATCTCTTCAACACAACCAATGATGGGTCTAAGTCTTGCTTTGCCTTGACATCAACAACCAAGATTCAGCCCTATTTTGAAAATGAACAAAACCATCATTAGATTCACTCAACCCAATCCCCCAATCTTGTCAAGCAGTGTAAATTCTTCACCAACTTCCTTTTGACCTCATCTTTGAGATCATCTACCATATCTTCCTTGCTTGGATTGCATTGTTAACCTAAAATAACTCTCCTTATTCGATAGGGAAGGATGGAGATAGGAAACCTTAAGACACATTCTATGGCATGATACGGATCATGAAAAAGTGAAATATTTCCTGAAGTGACCTCCTACCCATAGATGTAGCATGCTTCACACCCATGAATAAGGCTCTATTTGACTTGACCAGTTGGACTCCTAGGACCATTTATAAACCTAGTCTCTGATACCATCTTTGTCATGATCTGGACTTAGGTTCTAGGAGTGACATGGTTAATGGGAACCCATGATTCCCCGAATAAGCCTCAAAGAATCCATATTCACATCATCAATTCAGAAGCATGTTAAAGATAACAAACACATTGTTCTAAGGGATGAGAAAGTAGGAATCATGCCATAGAGATGTCATAGGGATAGGGATTAACATGGATTC
>JAOTQJ010075616.1:0-12887 GCA_025642045.1 Solanum sejunctum | reverse complement strand
CTCTGCCGAAATTTCGGTAGAATTCTTAGACTTTAAGTTGTGATTTTGCGAGTTAATATTGGTTTAAGTGCCTAGTCTGCATGAGTCATGGCCCGGGGTTGGGCTGTGACATTTTATTAGTTTTTGCACTACAAAATTTATTTTGTTTAAGTAGAAATATACTAACAATATCTTAAACTAGTCCATAATTTGCTACATTAAGAAAAAAAAAGCTATAGATTTGTAGCAATTAGAAATTTATGCTATGTTTGTCAATAAGAAGTCATAAAAAAAGTTATATTATTTTTATACTATATAAAAAAACATGTTAATCAAAATAAAGGTTAACTAAACTAGAATTAAAGCAATTTTTATCGAATAAATATTTGCCAAAAGCAAAAAAAAAAAGGCGAAGAAAGTGTCTTTAATAATTTATCTTTTTGTAAGAGAAAAATATTAACGTAGAAGTAGTATATATATTTTTATGATGTTACTTTAAAAATTTTACGTCATTAGAAATGTTGATTGAACTTTTTTGTTCTTTATTAAAAGATTTTGTTATAGAAAAAAAATTAACATTTACTATTTTTCTCAAATTATTGTGTTATTATATTTAAAATATTTAATACTAAGGAGTCAACAAAAAGGAACAAAAATGATATTTTCTTTTATATTTTGTCATTTTTATTTTTAATTATTTTAAGAAGTGTTATTTTATTAGTATTTGTTTAGGGAAAAGACTCAAATCTGCCATCAAATTTTGAGAAAAGGCTCATTTATATCATCTGTTAAAAATCTGACTTATTTATGTCATTAAATGCTCATCTATGCCATTACTTTTTAACTCCAGTTTTGCAAAATCACTTAAACAACTTTAAACACTTTTAAATTAGAGTTTTAGATCAAATATAGTCTTTTTGATCATTCTTTTTCAAGAATACCAAGAACACCTGAAGAATACCAACAACTCCTAAATTTGTAACTATTTCAAATATTCACGAAATCCCCCCAAATTTCAAGAGTAGTGTTCCTCCAAGTTAGATACCAACACTCAATATCTTTTGAGCTTGGAGTCAACCTAACTCAACAAGACTCACTTGAAATTTTTCATCAAAGTTTCAAAACTTTAACTTTCTTTAATAGTAAAACTTTCTGCCCAAACTCAAAATTAATTAAAATTTTGAACAAAGATTAAAAAAATATAAGGAATAAATAGTATAACAAATGACAATAACAATACGAATCAAAGCAAATTTTTAATTTTGGGACTGATTTTTCTCCTTTTTTTAGGGGGGGATAACATTTTCACCTAGTGTTGTGAAATTTTTAAGAAAAGTTTCAAGCAGGTCTTGTTGAGTTAGGTTGAATTCGAGATTTAAAAAAATATTAAGTCTTGGTATCTAACTCGGAAGAATGCTACTCTTGAAATTTGGAGTGATTTCGTGAATATTTGAAGAAATTAAAAATTTGGAAGTTCTTGGTGTTCTTCATGTGTTCTTAGTATTCTTGAAAAAGAATGACAAAAAAGACAACATTTGATCCAAAATTCTAATGTTAAAGTGTTTAAAGTTGATTACGTGATTTTGCAAAATTATTGGAGTTAAAAAATAATGGCATAGATGAGCCTTTTCTCAAACGATAATGGCATAAATGGGCCAAACTTTTAACAGATGACATAAATGAGCCTTTTTCAAAGATCGATGACATATTTGAGTCTTTTTCCTTTTTTATGTAGCACTATTATTTACGAAAGTCAAGGTAGATGCAATAACAATAATATATCCAGTGGAATCTCACAAGTAGGATCTGAAAACGTAGCATGTACGCAAACCTTATCACTACCTCATAGAGGTAAGAAAGGCTCTTTCCAGGGAACCCTCGTCTCAAAAACTCATAAGAAGAATAAACTAGATGTAAAAAAAATTGAAAGAAAAAGAAAGGGAACAAAAAGAGCGAGTAATGAAAACACAAGATATAAAAGCAATGTAAATACACTAAAAGTAAACAAATATAAGATTAATAATGACAACACACGATGTAAAGACATCACTACTCATACTAACCTACTAAATCACCAAATCATAAATAGACCTACACCTACTAGTCTATTACCCCTCTACTCTAATACGCTACCTCCACTCTTTTCTGTCTAAGGTCATATCCTCGGTAAGATGAAGTTTCGCTATGTCTGATCTGATCACCTCCCCACAGTATGTCTTCGGTCTACCTCTATCCCTCCGTGTAACCCCTAAATTCAACCTCTCGCACCTCCTAACAGGAGCATCGGCACTCCCTCTCTGCACATGTCCAAATCAATATAGTGTCACTTCTCTCATCTTGTCAGCCACAGAAGCGACCTCTAAATTCCTGGATGATCTCATTTCTAATTCTATCACTCCTGGTATATCCACACATCCATCTCAACATCCTCATCTTCACAACCTGCATGTTCTGAACATGTGAATTTTAATTAGTCAACACTCTACCCCATATAGTATAGATGATCTAACCACCATTCTGTAAAACTTGCCTTTAAGCTTAAGTGGTATCTTTTTATCACACAATACTCCTGAGATAAGCCTCCATTTCATCAAAGCTGCCCTAATACGATGTGCAACATTATTATCAATATCGCCACTAAACTGGATGATGGATCTAAGATACTTAAAGTTTTCTCTCTTTTCTAAGTTTTTTTTTTACTCTCAAGTACAACAGGTTATATCACTTCAAGATTTTTTTCTTTGTTATTTGACTAACAACTTTTTAGTTCGAGTTGCTATTACTCTCAAAGAAGTTTAAAGACTAATCTTTTTATTTTCATATTTCTGAAAAATCAAAGTGTCGATTTTTGTAAATTATGTTATTTGATAATATTTTTTTTCAACAATCATGAAAAAATCATTTTTCATAAAATATTTAATGAAATACAATTTTTTAAATTTATCTTCTTCTTTTTTTAACAAAATATGATAATTTTGATCTGAATAAAATAAATAGAACTCTATAAATTATTTATAAAATATGCCCTTTACATTATATTTAAATTAAATGTATGTATGGGAGGAGGCTCTCCATTCATTATTGGTTAATTTACTTAGAATTGTGTAGGCTAGGTATGAAAAAAAATTCTTGGTAGAGAGCTCTATTTTCGAATAAGGTCTATCAAATCTGAATTTGAATTAATTAGACTTCAATGCGGATTTGAACATCGAATGAATAATTAAAAATAATGTACATTGGATGAATAATTAAAAATAATGTATACTCTTATGACAATATTAATGATTTTCAAAAAATATTTATAGTATTCAAATTTAATACTCCCTTTGTTCACCATTAGATGTCAAATTTTAGTTTGACAAACCTATTAAGAAAATAATAAGTAGTATAATGACATTTTCATTTTACCCTATTAATTATCACTAAAGATTTTCAAGAAGTTCTACATTTTCAAAAATATTAACTTTGTAATAAATTAAAGATAAAATAAATTTTAAAAAAAGGTCCTATCTTGATTTCTATAAAGTGACAAGTAAAAATGAAAATTAAATTAGAAATTTTTTGACTCGTTACAATTTTCTTATTTGGTGTTGGAGAGTAATCAAAATTATTGGAGGATTTGATTTAATATTCACAAGTACATGTTAAATGATTTCAATGATGAAAAAGGGGTAATAAAAAAATTGATGGTTTATTAACATGTGATGTGTTGTGGAGGTTTTGAATTGCTATATGAATTCCTTTTTGATGATATATTGTGACCATTTGATATCAGATTTGTCATTTCTCTAATCATACCATTGAGTATGCCTGTTTCATTGATTCTGTGATATCATGAATACGAGGGGGATCTACATGTTGTGATAAATATATTATATGAGGGGTGTATCATATGCTATGATAAATATTATACAAGGGACATGCCATATATTGTGATAAATACTATACGAGGGACGTGCCATGTCATTATAGTTGTATGGACTGATAAGTCCTCTATGGATCTTGATCTGAAAGTCAACAAGTGTGTAATATTAGGATAGACATACATCACTCCTTATGTGATATTATATCACATTGCACCTCATCGTCCATGATTGAATTCTTATTGTAAGCATGTACTTGTACTCCTTTCCTGTTATTTATATAGTCGAAGTTGATTGATGATTCCGATACATTGAGTTCTTTTATTATTTTTTCCCTGCTTTGTATACGATCAGTTTGGGCTAATTGTGTTATGCAAGTTGTAGTCATGGAGGATAGGATGGAACACAATGGAGTATTTGAGTTTTGTATGACTTTACATAGGGTGAATACGATTACTTGTTGGGTACCGTATTATACTTGAGAGGTAGCTATTTATTACCTCAGTGGCCCTCATATTTCATCTTTATGGTCTTGTTCTACTTGAGACAAAAAAAATATTAAGACTTGTATTTCATTTGATTAAATATAATACTTAGAAGTCTGTACACATAATACCAAGTTTGGGAGTATTTAAAGTTGTGACTTACTTATCCTCTTATTCAATTCATTCGAGTTGTTATTTTCGCTTTTACCTGCATAATTGAAGTCGTACGATCAGTTTGGGCTAATTGTGTTATGCAAGTTGTAGTCATGGAGGATAAGATGGAACACAATGGAGTATTTGAGTTTTGTATGCTTTACATAGGATGAATACGATTACTTGTTGAGTACCGTATTATACTTGAGAGGTAGCTATTTATCACCTCAGTGGCCCTCATATTTCATCTTTATGGTCTTGTTCTACTTGAGACAAAAAAAAAATATTAAGACTTATATTTCATTTGATTAAATATAATACTTAGAAGTTTGTACACATAATACCAAGTTTGGGGAGTATTTAAAGTTATGACTTATCCTTTTATTCAATTCATTCGAGTTGTTATTTTCGCTTTTACCTGCATGATTGAAGTCGTATGCTAACTTGTCTTAACAGATTGAGTCAAGTTTTATCACATCTAATTTTAATGATGATATAAATCGCTCATTTGTCACTCGTAGTATAAAAGATTATCAAAAGTTTATAGAGGTGTATATCCAAGTTTGTTCAGGGAAGGGCAAAACAGAAAACGAATTTATTGGTTTAACAATAGTACGTCAGTATCACTTTTTAAAATTTTACCAAGGCCTTATTTTTATATAACCTTTATTATTACTAGTTTATTATATGTACATCGCATATGTATATCACATCAATATTACTCCCTCCTTTCTATGATCTAAGCGAGGTTTTAAATCATGATTATAAAAGATTTTGTCCAGGGCACCCACTAAGGAGCACACCCCTTGGTGTGTCTCATGGAAGGGCTCTTGGAAATGATTCAAGGTTGTCTTGGGAAGGTGTGGTCACCACGGTACGTAGTGCACACCACAGTCCATGGTGTGTCCCATAAAAGGGCCTCTTTACTTCGCCTACCTTGTTCTGTCCAAGGATGCACACCACGGACGCCACTATGGATTGTGGAGCACACCATGATACATGGTATGTGTGTCCTGGTGGTGCATTTCCTGGGCAATCCAGGTATATTTTTGTAAGGGTATCTTGGTCTTTTTTTTTTAGATCTTGAGTTCTATTGGACATTTATGGACTATTATACCCTCCTAGTGAGTTCCTAATTTATTCTAAACATTCCTATGCACTCCTAACACTTAGACTCACAAGATCACTCACAAAAAACACTGTCAAATCCCTTATTCAAGATCAAGTCAAGAATTCATCAAGGCCTTCAAGTTTTGAGCTAAATTCACCTTTAGATCTTTAATTCACCTTAAGGTATGTGGGATTCATCCATGATCTCTATTCTATCATCGAGCCCAACCTATTTATGATCAATTTTGGTTTTCAAATGTTATAATTATGATATGGGCTACATTTAAACTATGAAATATGCACGAATTAACTACAATCCATCGGATTATATGGATTTCTTGAGACTTTTTCTATTATGACTTGATGATTATCAAGTCATGCATGAGTAACTTCAACTATAATACGAAGGCTCTTCTATTCAAGGATTATTCATGTTCTTTTACTCAATTCTTATAATTTTGAACTTGATGCTTATGTACCCATGCTATACTCTTATCTTTTATTACATGATCATGACTGTACAAGGCTTTAAAAGAGATTATGGACATGGATATGAATATGAATACTATTATGTCATGGTATGAATATGGGTAGGAGATTTAGGACCTTGAGGTTGACCTAGGGTCCCTACGGGGAGATTTAGGATTCCAAAAGGTGATTTAGGACCCTAGTATGCTATGAAAGGAGGATTTGGGACCTTGAGGTTGATGGGGTCCCTACGGTGAGATTTAAGATTTTGATAGATGACATGGGACCCTAGTAGGGGAATTACAACCTGAAGGTTGAAGGCAACCTAGGACCCTTGTATATGAAATGAGCTGCTCGTATATGTGATATTTGATCTATGAGATCTTGGCTAATCTTATGATGATGTGCTACAAGTATGAGATATGATGACCTATGATGACTCATGATTATTTATGACAAGTATGACTATATGCTATGGCATTCATGCATCATGACACTCATAGCATATCGGTATGATGATCCCTTTTATACCTCACTTCTATATATATGTGCCCTTACTCATGTATTAAGACTACACAAGTTATCATTATGTATCTATATTATATTGTATGCCTTCATACTCAGTACATTCAAATATATTAACATATACTCTATGCTTATATTATGTCATAATATAAGTGCAGGTGACCATTCTCCTTATCCTTGCAGATAGATCCAGGCTTCTTATAAATCCGGATTGGGTGATCCTCATGCTTTGGGGATGGATCGTACTACTTATAGCTTTTGTTACTTTGAGATAGTCTTTTACTTTTATGTAAGGGTGAAATAGGGTTATGTTTGAGCCTCCGTCCATGATTTATTGCTTAGAGTTATTATTGGATATGATGTATTTAAGTTCATACTTGCTTTTCTCTTATGCCTTGTATGACCCTTATGCTTTATATTATGATATGTTTAGCTATGACTTGTGATGTTCTCTTCTTATTTACATTGTATGCTTATGATATGTTAAGAAGGTTAGTTTGAGATTCCTTCAGGGATCTTATTAATCATGTTACACCCAAGGTCTAGCTTAGGTCGTGAAAACTTAGTACCAGAGCCCAAGATTTTGAAATAGTCCTTGGAGTCCAACATGCCACTAAGTAGAGTCTTATTCATAGGTTTGAAACCTCACTACATCTATAAGTAAGAGGCTACAAGGTGTTTTAAGAAATGTTTTACTTCTTCATGATTCATGTCGTATAATAGAATGTGTCTTAAGGTTTCCTAACTCTAATGACTGTTCTTTGTACCTTAAAAAATGATGCCTCCAAGAAGAGAACCTCAGCCAAGAGAGGCACCTGGTAATGAGGATCAAGCTCCTCACCTTTGGGGGAGCAAAGTCATCACCAAAAGTCATAGTGAAGGACAAAGTAAACCCAAGTTAGCAAGAGCAAAAGGCGATGAGATAACCATTCGTTGGTGAATTGATGAGTGAGGTCAGCAAGGCTGACTTATCTCGCTTAATCATCTCAAAGGGTGTTTTTCAGATGAATCTTCAAAGAGTATAAATACATATGGACTGAGAAATAGTTACAATTTTTCTTTGTATATTGTTTTTTTCATTTTATCAGCTTTTCAAAGAGAGAGTACAGTGGAACATTCTTTTCTTTCTATGTTAGAGACATCTATCATTTTTATATTTGGTAGCTATGATTTGGAAGGATTTGAGGGAATTCTATTTCTCAATTTTAATTCTAATTTTTAGTTAACACAAAGGATAACTTTGGTAAGTTCTATTTTCAATATGTTGGACTAAATTTCGATAGAGTTCAGTTGATTAAGGTTGTAAATTGGTTTGTGTTGTTAAGATCATGAGGTTTGAGAAAATCCATGTGATACATGGTAGTCGATTGAAAAATAATTGCCATAAATAGTAGATCTAGCATATCCAGAGACGAATAATCTTATCAATTAATAATAGTCCTTGTATCTTTCAATTTTGTGATGTAAAAAATATTATTAATAGTCTCAAGATAGAAGAAAAATCATAACCTACATCAAAGTCAAGGGCTATTTTATCTTTCAGTAACAACCCAAATTCTTGTTATTTAAAAACAGGCTTCACATGGAAGAACTAAGATAAAGGGATGGAAATTTCGTGAATTAAGTTTAGTCCAACTGATGTATGTATGTATGTATGTATAGGTGATGGTTGTGTTTTCTCATTTGTGTTATATATGCTTGTTAATTACTTCACTAGTATTGCATGTACAATACATGATTTGGGAAAAGGAAAGAAGGTAAAGTGAAATAAGATTTTGTGATCAAATTACATATACTAGATGTATTACTTGGCTATTTCAAGTGTGTGTATGTGTGACAATTTATTATGGTTGTGATTGTGATGTATGACTTCAAGTTGGATTACATACCACGCTGATACACTAACTATTGGATTGGGTATAACATTGATACATGTTAGATTGGGTACCACACATTGATTTGGATCAGATACTATACCCATACATATTAGATCAAGTACAATGCTAAAATATATTAAATCAAGTACTATGCTGGTACATATGGAACAAGTGTCACCCTGATACACTAACTATTAGAATAGATGTCATGCCAGCATATTAAAAGCTTGGGTGTAGGTTCCATGAGAGAACCATTATAGACTATTATATCTGTGAAATGAATATGATTATACAAGCAATAACGAAGAAACTAACATAATTATAATTGATCATCGCTAGTTGTCCTGCATAATATTTCGTACAAAAGGATCGGAAGTCTGAGTGTTATTAATTTTCATATTGTGGTGTTGTTACTTGTGCTACTATATTATGGTTTCAAATGTGTCCCATATCCTAGGTGAGGTGGTAGGAGAGTAAGAAGTAAAGTAATTGATATGGTGATGAAGTTACTCGGGTGTGCCTTATGAAGGGAGTTCGATCCAGGGTGGTTAGTGAGCTTCGCTTAGGTGTATTATATGGTCAAGGACTGGGTTGTTGTAGTGAGAACATATGTGAGCATACAAAGTTGGTTAAATGGACTTTTGGGGGGATGATGTGAATTTTGAAAACTCCTCTATAAGTAATAGAAGGGCTAGGGCTTGATCTATATTAGAGTCGATAGTGGGACAAATAGAAGTTTGATGTCATATTATATACTAATGGTGATCCAGATAAGCAAGATGGTCAAATTGATGGTATATAGGTTGGCTAGTGGTATATGTTATAGCTTGTCTTCCACCAATTAACTTTTTTATATTATGTGGCGGGTGTCAGGTTAACAGATAATGCCTACTAGTACATATGATTGTACTAGTACTCCTTTCCTATGTCACTTGGTGTAGTCTAATTACAGGGGACAGTGAGAATTATGGATTCTCCTACTCAGTGTTAGAATAAGTTTTCATATGGCATGTAGGATAGATTGTGTCATTTTCATGTCATTCCAATTTCATATGGGGTCCAATTCTTTGACATAAAATTGGAGGGGAGATCGGGAGTTGATTCTCGTGAAAAATAACGTCTTCTATCTCTCTTGAGCCATTTTCTCCCAAAGTATGCCCTAAGAATGTTTTTAGAGAAGTGGATCTCATTTATTAAGAATTAGTACTCTGAATAATTTAAACTAGTAGAACTTCATAGAGCTTTGCTACAAAAGTGATCTCATTATAGTGAGTCCACTATGACTAAGGGAAGTTCTCTATGGTGAACCCTATTGACAGGCTATCGTTTGACTTGCAAAATGAGTAAGGGGCTGAGAGCGGGATGCGAATAGGAGCCAAAAAAATTTAAAACTATTTTTTTTTTTGAGTTTTCACTACAACATTTCTAGTAACAATGAAATGGATTGTTACACATAATTGTTACCTAGGGTGTGTTTGGTGCGAAGGAAAAATACTTTCCAAAAAAGTTGAATTCTAACTTATTTTCTCATATTTGGTTAGTTTAGACAATATTTTTTAAAATGATATTTCTCAAAAAATATTTTTTATTATTTGGGTAGTGAATGAAAATATATTTAGAAAATATCTTTTATTTTTGATAGAGAGTAGAAAATATTTTTTAGAAAAGTAGTTCCTGACATAAAAATCAACTCCAATAATCGATAAATCTGACCCCGACACCTAATATGAGACCTAACTCGACTTTCGACCTAAGATTTGATTTTCAAATTTAGACTCCACCTGACATTCAAACTTAAATCCAAGCACACCTGACTCCAAATTGAACTTTCAAATAATTAAATTTTTTGGAGGGTGGGGCAGGGGGGTTGGGTGTCATGCCCTCGGAGGATATCCTTGGTGTGGCCGACACTTAAATAACCATTGGTGATTCTCCAAGAGAACCACCTGGCCTCATTGTCACATCCACTCGATAGCTTAAGAAATTACTTAAGTAGAATAAAACATCATCAATATAGACATAACTCTACTAACTCATAGTTTCCAATGAATAAGTTTGAAAATATAAAATACTCAACAAATCCTCTACTTAATATCTTGAAGCCTCTAATCAACAATCTAGATTAGCACCATGACAGACCATGTGTGACCCAATCAAAGAAATAAAGTACTCAATAACACTAAGAAGATAAAAGGGCTCCTTCGAAATGCAAGGAGGGCTCACCAACTCTGGAAAATACTGATCTAGACTTCAACGATGCGCAAACTAAAGTCTTCTATCACTTGTATCCGCATCATGAAATGATGCAGGTCTAAATGGACGCTAGTACATGAAATATAGTTGTATATAAAATAGCTTAAGAAAGTAAAGCTCAACTCACTAACCTCGACTCAATAACTCATGTTCAACTTAGTATATGTAAATTTTAAAGTAAATCATGCTTTTAAAATCTCAGTAGAAATAAACTCAGTTTAAAAATTTCATGCTTAATCAGTGTTTGCTTAGAAGTTTCTCTTATCCGACATTCAATTCCATCACCTTTAGTTTTGTGATGCACAACAAAGTTGACGTCATTGCCATGCCTCTCCTAAACTTGCCACGATAAAGGAAGATCAACTCTCCCATGGATCTATAGTAAATGTCCAACCTTTGGGACAAGAGTCACCAGAACGTGTTGTACGACTATCCTATGCTGGCAACATAGTTTTGTGGGTTAGGGTAGTTATTTACTCGCTCCTAGCTTGGTGCTTGATACTCCTCCCAAGACTAAATTATACTCAGCTCATCAATTAATTCAATCCTCAATAATCAGTCAATCACGTCAAATCTCAACCTCATTAGGTCATCTTACCTCAACTCATCTCAGTTTCTTATCAACTCAGTCAATTAATGAAGACAATCAAACTCATCTCAGACTCAAACAATCATTCAGACTCACTCAATGAGACTCATTATGTAATGCAAGCAAGACATATAATAGTATATGTGATTAAATGCAACATGCTTCTCATGCTCAATCATACTCAATTACTCAACTTAGATGATCAAACTCAAACCTCAACTCAGCTCGCGCATAGAATTTCATAAAATTATGCAATTTAGGTTTCATACTATCAAGTATAAATCTTTACCTCAATTTCATATAAGCGATTATGCAATGCAACAAGTACCTTACACATCACTATAATGATTCATAATAAATGTCGAAACATCAGTATTAAGATAATAACATGTTGAACTCGACCCTTGTTCTCTATTTTGACTCAATAAATGGAGGGGGCATGTGAACGAACATAGCTACACACTTTAGTAAGCCTTACATATTTAGAAATAGAAGAAACAATCAAACTCCAGTCGATCTTAGTGTTAGAATTAGGAACCCTCGCTTTTCTCCCTCCTCAGGTGTTCCCAAGAAATCCCTAAGCGTGAAGAATGATCAAAATATACTTAGGGTTTTATTTTAGGATTTTAATTAAGTCTAAAACATCCAAGGGTTTAACTAAAAGAGACATGAATAGACAAAAATACCCCTCTTATAAACTGCCAACTAGGTCTATGAGACCCCGTCTACGTGCCGTAGACAATCTTTCATAAATGAGGGGTCAGAAACCTGGGTTACTGGAATTTGGCATGAAACCTTTTCTACGAGCTGTAAAAGGTTCTAAGAGTCGGCTGATAACTCGTAACTCAAGATATTGAAAAGTTGATATTTCGATCACCAATTTACGAAACCAATCTATGGGCCGTGGAATACTTAATGGGTTGTATGTTGTCTCATATATAGGCCTCAGTCTTAGAAAATTTCACCAAATCATTTGGAGGTTTACGAGGCCTCTTCTATGGGCCGTAGATCTCTCTACGAGTCATAGATGGTCCTTGTGGATCCTCCTCCAACAACTTTTTCTCAATTTTTAGGTGGAAAGAATGATGGGGTGTTACACCGAGGTGGCTGGTGGTCTGGCATTGGCATTGGGTAAAAGAAATAAAATTTTCTAAATTTAAAATATTTTCAAAAGTAAATTTTAAATTTTTTTTTAGGGTAGGGGTGGGGTGGGGCTCTAGCAGAGGAAGTGGGGTGGTGTAAGAAAATAAAATTTTAAAAATTTAAAATATTTTTCAAAAATATATTTTTAAATTTTTTATGGTGAGAGTGGGGGGGAGGGGGTGCTGGTAGGGGCGAAGTTAAAAAAATAAAATTTTCAAAATTTAAAATATCTCTTTAAAATAAATTTTTAATTTTTCTTGTTAGGGTGGAGGGGAAAGGCTGGTGAAGGGTCAATGGGGTACGGGGTTCAAGTAAAAAATAAATGTTTTAAATGTTAAAATATTTTCAAAGATTTAAAAAGTAAAACTTGTTAATTTTTGTTTAGGGGGAGGGGTGCTGCGTTAGGGATGGGATAAAAAATAAAATTTTCATTATGTAAAAT
>JAOTQJ010075606.1:0-12890 GCA_025642045.1 Solanum sejunctum | reverse complement strand
ATTTCTCCTGCTGCAACTTGATGTGAAATGGGCCAAGATAAATATCAACATTTTGGGCTTAAATAACAATCAGTTTTGGGCTTAAATGTTGTCTAAGTGAAAGAGAAATTGGACAATTTATCCCTCCATGTAAGAGGGATATTTCCCAACACTTATTTTAACAGAGCATCACAGTTAAAATAAGATGAGTGCAAACATAGCTTTGGCTTTAACATTCAGACACAGAATATGAATCAAATAGCGAAACCAACAACGAGAGTGGGATATTACGTTCATCGGAGCAACGACTGGGACTTTGGGCTTCGACAGTGAGCCTCGACACCACCAAACCTCGCTAAGGCTTCTTGACTCCGAAATCAAACATTTCTGGTTCCAAACTCTTGAAATCAACAAACTTTAGAAAGAAAACAGTGCCAAGAAAATGAAACTTTTACTAGGGTTTCGAACTTAAAACCGGCTTGTTTAGATAGAAATTTCCAATTCTTCTGAGGAATGCAGCTGGGATTTTCGCTAGGGTTTCAAATCAAGAACCGCTCTCTATGGGAATTGAGTAACTTTCTAGAGTTTTTTTGAATCATTCATGGCTCTAGAATGCCCCCCTCCAAAAATCAGTGAGCAAAAGGTTCAATTTATTGGGAAAATTAGGGTCTGAAAATGGGGGAAACGTCGGGGTCAAATTGGGAAAATTCGGGGCGAAACCCGACCTTCTTTTTTCATTCAAAATCTTCAAATGGGATAAGGGATAAACTCAAATCCTCAACGGATTTGAGAACTTGGCCGTCGATTTGTGAGGATAAGCATACGATTGAGACACATATGAGATTCCTCACAACCAATTCGTACCAAAGGAAAGAGAAAAGGGACACGAAAGTACGAATTTGGGGGGGTGGGGAATTCCTGGTTTGGCATTATGCTGAGTTTTGGTCGCTAGTTTTCTTTGTCTGGCTTTGCGTTTGAAGGAGAAGAGAAAGGGGAGAAAATATACACGTGCTTTGAGGGAAAGGGGAAAAGAAAATGGGAAATTGGGGGCGCGTGGCCCCCACGCGATGTGCATATATGTTTGTGTTATAAGTGTTGAAAGGGAAAAGAGGTTGGGCCGGGTAAGGGATTAAAATTGGGCTGGGTTGATTTGATTTGGGCCAGAATTTGGGTCCAAGATGAAGGCTGAAAAATGGTTCAAGGTGGGAATTTAAAATTTAAAAATTGACCAATTTGATTGCGATTTTAGTCAATTAAAAGTAATCAAATTGAATTCAATTGACTAATTTGATTACACGACGAATTATACAAATTAATTAAAGAGCTTTTAATATTATCAACCTGAAATAATTAAGAATAATAACTCCTAAAATGAAAAATAAAATTTATTTGAGAAAATATTTTTTGCATTTTCGAAAGCTAATTATATCAAATTGTTAAAAATTAAAAGCTCAATGATTGATGTGTACTGTGGAGGGTAAAAATTGGATGTCAACAATCATCTTGGAGGATTTAATTTAGTTAATTAAATAAATAATGTTAAGAGTTAAATTTAGAGGAATTTTCAGAAATAGCATATTCTTGAAACTTAATATGATCACACAACTACATTTTATATAATTACATGGCATAATCTCAGCTATGTGAACCTGGAGGGATGAAGAGAGGCAAGCGAGATCGAGAGAGAGAGGAGAGAGGCAAATTATATTTGTATATTTGTCAAATTGTATGTGTATATTTGTCACATAATTGTTATGTGTAACTAATATACATATCTATTTGTATATCTGGCAAGCGAGATTGGGAGAGGGAGGAGAGAGGCGAGCGAGATCGAGAGAGGGATGAGAGAGGCGAGCGAGAAAGGGTAGAGCGCAGAGAGAGACGAATTGTATGTATATTTGTCAAATTGACTATGTATATCTATCAAAATAATTATATATATGCAGCTGGTATACGTAATATAATTGTTCTAGAAAGAAATTGCAAAGAGAGGAGAGAGGCAAGAGAGAGGAGAGAAAAAAATATCAACAAAATTCTAACTTTAGCAACAAAACCCTGCTATAGCTATAAATTATAATTTTTTCAAATTATAATCGTATAACATAAATGCATATTATATATTTGCCTAGGACATAAATTTTCCTTAAATTGAATACAAAAATAAAGATAAGCAAAATAATATAACGAAGGAAATTTTTTGTAATTGACATTTTATAAGATAATTTATTTCAGGTTACAACAAAAGTTTTTTTGTTTCAAATTATAACAGTAAAATATTAACAATATATAACAATTTTTGGGAAAAAATGGAAAACAATTTTAAAAAAAAGAATTTTCAACATGTAAGTAACTATTTTAATTAGATAAATTAAGGAGATTTTAACTGAAAATAATTGTCTTCCTTAAATTGTTCAAATCAGTTGATTAAAGTGTCCTTGAAAATATTTGACTTCCTATAAATACGTTATTTCCTTCCGCATTTTTCTTTTACATATTTTTTTTATTGGTGTAAATTTTATTTCTATCTGAACGAGCAAAAAAAATTGCATATTTTTTCAATGAATTTGAGGAAAAAAAATTAATTCTAGCACAGATTAATTTGATGTTTTGTCTAATATTATGATGTTTAGCTGTATTGTAATTACAAATTTTAGAAAAAAATAATTTAAATGATGGTATAATTTTATATTTGACCTGGTGTCTTTCATTAGAATCAAATTTATATAGTGTATAATTGATGATGCTGAAAACAAATTTGTAGTTTAGCATGAAATTAATGTGAAATTCATATAATGAGCACTAAATATATGTTGTGTTTGATGTGTGTATTAATTTGGTGTAAGATATTAATTGATTTAGCCGTATAGCCTATTGGTACGATCGTAATATATATTTTTTAGTAAGATATTAAAAGTTGTATTAATTTGATATAAAAGTAGATAACGTAATAGTCACGATCGCTCCGCCGTAAAGGGATATCATTGAAATACTCAAAAAGAGATTGTACAAACTCTTGACAATATTTTTTGCGTAAGAATTTTTTCAACTCGTCAAAGACCTTCATGATTATGTATGAATTCCAATATTTATATATCTTTCTATCCTGAAATACATGGTAAACACATTCATACAAATTAATGCATATTTATACCAATTTCATATATAAATTCATGTCAAATATTTGTCAACTATAAAAAAAATTCAAAATCGTACCAAAAAAACATGTCAATACTGTAGATGTTGAAAACGTGCATATTTATATAGTAAAAAATATAAAAAAACAAACACATCCTATATTATTTAAATTATATCTATTCCTATATTATTTAAATTATATCTATTCCATATCAATTGCAGTGGATCCAAAAAATAAATTAGATTCATGTCAAATACTTGTCTATTTTAAAAAATAATTTTGATCCATATAAATTGCATACCAATTTATATATTGAACATAGGAAAATAGGAAAAAAAAGAATATACCAATTTCATACCAATGTTTGTTCACAAAAAAAAATCCAAAATCATACCAAAAGTATACCAATACTATAAAAAAAATTAAACACATGTATATTTTATATTAAAAATAATATAAAAATTAAATACAACATATATTGAAATGTAAATTATACCAATTTTATAATAACTATGTGGATCCCAAAAATAATTCATGACAAAAAAATACTTGTCGAACATAAAAATATACTGAAAACATACAAACTTACCAATTTATATAGTGAATATAGGGCACATTATAATTGAAGTTCATACAAGTAATAAATACTCAAGATAATATGTTTGTATATAAAAATAATACAGAGTAACCCCTCATTTATACAATGCACATTACACCAAATTCATTATAATTGAAAATTTAATATGCGTATTTATGAAAATTCTAAAATACAATCAAGTTTATATAAAATTATGCCAATCATACAAATTTAAAATTCAATTTGCATCTTATTCTTCAAACAAAATAATATTCAGACCTCAAAAATCACATACACAATAGATGGGATTAAGTAATTGCAAATATAAGTATAAAAAAATTATATTCTATAGAGGTATATAAATATTTTTTAAAAAATTAAAATCAGAAAAATGTCTTAACAACAAGTTTGGCCTTGTTTGGCTTGAAATGTTTTGAATAATCTTTCAATATTGCACAAGTTCTTTTCTTTGTGGGTTCTGAAGAGTCTCCTCTGCTAATACTTTTCGCTTTTTTCAAAAAAAAATTAAATGGACAAAATCTGAATCGAAATCGGAATCACCAACGAAATTTGAATGCTTGATTGAAGAAGAATTGATAAATTTTTCTTTTTTGCTCCTTCTAGGTTGATGAAGATAGATCTCTACTCTTCTAGTTTCGTTCTTTTGCTTGAAGTTTCATTCTTCTTTAATGGAGTAACATTCATCTTTGACAAATATAATATAATACTCTTGCTGGGTGTTACAGAGAACTTTTTCATTTTTATGCATATTATGAAGATCTTTTTTATGCACGAAAAAATATGCGCTATTGAAATCATGAAGAAGAATTTGAGTGGTGTGCATTTTCTTTGAAAAATGGTGAAGAACAATGGAGAAAGAGAAAAAGTATATTTGCAGTTAGAGAAATTGAAAAACGTATTTAAGTTCATAAAATCCTTAATTTTAGCAATTGATATTACAAAAGGCATATTTTTTTTGTCTTTCTGATTGATTATGATGCGATTTTAATATTCAATTACTCCTAATATATTTAAATTAAATATTTTATAAACTATTAAAAGTCTGTTAAGAGTCGTAATTAAAACTTTATTAGTAGTAATTATAAAATAGTAGATTTAAAAGGTGTAATATTAACTCTTAATTAAATATGTGGAGTGATTTTTCCTATAATGAATGAAAAAAATATCTCAAATTTGGGCCGAACAGCCCAAACTTGAACTTGTCCTAGTCCGGCTAGAAGTGACATTGTCTGGGCTTGCCCTGGCTCGTACTAAGGATCATTTATTTAAATAGTATATTATATTGCATCATTTACGAATTTTAGTATAAATTTTAGTCCTACCCGAAATGGTAATGACAAAACTTTTTTTAGTTAAAATAGTTGAAAAGGCCGAAATAGGCAAAATTATATAACATTGCTCTCTCTTCATTTTCATTTCTCTTTTTTCTTTCAATTTTTTTCTCTCTTCCATTAATTTTTACAATATTCTGTTTCTTCCATCAATTTTTGTAACTTTTTCTCTCTCTTAATAAATTTTTAACTTTTGCAATTTTTTCTCTCTATCACTTTTTGTAATTTTCTCTCTTAATAAATTTTCAATGGCTCCAACTTCTATCACAAAATCATTTATGTATTAAATTTGTATTATAAGAATACATATATAATGATTTGTAACACAATTTTTATATAGTAACATATAAATTAATTTAAATAGTTCTTGAATAGCCGAAAATCGAGTATAATATTTTTTAATATTATTAATAAAAAAATAAATATAAACAACAATGGTAATACATTTTGAATTCAATATATTAAACATATTATATGCATATTTTAATACATGAGGTGAATATATTTTTTTGATACAATAATATATTTTAGCATATTTAAAAAGAAAAAAAATATAACATAATTATAATACATATTTTAATTCAATGCACATAGAGAATATATAACTAAAAAAACTTTTAGAAGAAATGTGTCATAAGTATATGTATGAATTTTAATATTCCTGTATTATTTTACTTATCTTATATTGTAAGAAAGGTATTATATTTGTTAGAACAACAATAATCAAATTCATAAAAATAGATAATATTAAATTAAAATTATATTACAAATATTGTTCATATTTGTAATACAATTTGTTTTATGTAAATACATATATAATGTATTGACACAATTTTAATATATTAAACATATAAGCTAATTTAAATAGTGTTTAAATATTTGAAATTCAAATATAATTGTAACACCCACATCTTACAATACTAGTACTATACAAATGAAACATGACATGGTTTGGTTAAATTAGCGTCAATTTTTAAAAGTGCTTGAATCTCGTGTTAATGAGCTATATGTGCATCTAACGTTTAAGAGGGTTGAGTGCATACATGTTTCTTGTCGAATTGAGGAAATCACGTCCCTAAACAAAGTGAGAGAATTGGGGTACTTGTAGGACTTAAGAAGCTAGCAGGTGAGTCACCTATTTGCTTAGGTTAACTTTGCTAACTAAACGGAGACGAGGCCCTATGTCGAATTTGTCCAAGTTCAATTATGAATAAAGTCCGTGTTAAGGGTGTAACCGTAGCCCAAGTTTTAACATCATAAATGGACTATATGTTAGGCCCAAGGAGGATATTAAAAGGGGCCCAAAGACATCATAATTTCTTGGATAATTTAGGCCCAAACTAATTAAAAAGAAAGCTAAAAAATGGGCAGCAAAGGCCCATCAATTTGGAGCCCGTTAAGGCCCAAGTGAAAGGAGCAAGAAGTTGCATCACCAACTTAATTTATTAATCCTAAGAAACAAAAAGTAAGTCGAATAAGAAAGCTTTTAAAAAGGGGATAAAGATAACACACTAAAGTCATTTCAACTTGGACAAAAAAATCTGCTTTCTTGGTTATTCTTTGCTCTCTTTGAACATGTGGAAAACAGGTCTTACAACCTTACAAGGTTTCTTCAAGAAGCTGTAAACCTTGAGTTTAAAGGTAAGTAAATATACTTATGCACCTAGTATGGTTTGTTTATCAAAACCAAAGAAACAAGCTAATTATACATGTGCTGAAAATTCTGGACAGCATGTATCCTAAGGATTATTGTACACTTTTTTAGTTAATTAAGAGGCTTTTCTCTTCTTGATTGGCTGTATTATAAAGTAAGACTTATGTATTTAACAAAGGTTAGTTTTATAGTAATATAACTATGCTGCTTCACCACTGTTATAGTCCACAGAAGTGAGTCCTTATAAGATATCGTAATTGTGTTCTTAGTATAAACTTGTGGACTGTTGGATGGAAAGCTATTGCCTCACGTCCTTAGTGACTGATTTGTTACTGTTCTGAGACTAGTTTAAGGTTGTCTTTATGTACAAATATATTGAGGACAGTTTGGTTAAAGTTGTAACAGATTTGGTTTATTGATGTCAAAATGGGACAAAAGGACATAAAGTTATGTTGTTCATCAGTAGGTTGTGTAGAATTGTTATGTGTTGTGTTTTGTGGACTGTTATAAGACTATTATGGCACTAAAATAGGCTGCACATGATGTTTACATGCGAATGTGTATTAGAAAATACGATTAGGGGTGAAAAGGTTGAAAGAATACACTCGAATTTATAAATATCCGCTTACTGCCCGTGTGTTATTTTTTTATGTGATTGGGCTGCCAAGATGTATCTATTGGCTGCTAATGCTAGTTTTATCACCTACTATATTATAGATAAATATTTGAAGGAAGGGAAGGTTATCTCGAGGTAGTAACGAGGTCATACAATGAGGTATGTAAGGCTACTTGATTCCGTATTATTTGGCATGAAACATAGATCCTTCCTTGGCACATAAAGGCGCTTATCAACTTTGACACAACTATTAACTGTGTCTACACTCTTTCATATATTCATATACTCCCATGCATTGTCACTTTCAAATCAGCATACACACGTGGATACAAAGTTACATGGGTTCTTGTTGCTAAATAAAGTTCATGAGTTGTTTCATGTCATACACATTTCATTATTTGTGTAATATACTCTTTTCATTGTCATATTGTCTTGTATGATTATCTACATGTCACATGCTACACCTACAGTCCTATAGCTCCAATATTGTGACCACCAAAAGAATCATCTGAAAGATAATTTAAAGATAAAGTATATTGTTTGTTGATGGGTGGTAGCCCGAGGGGTAGAACAATCACCTAGCCAGGGACAATCCTATTATGGGTGGTAGCTTGAGGGGTTAAGGAAGAACCTAGCTTGGGACGATCCCGATATAGATTTATCACTGATCAGCTGGTCATCTGTATTATATGATGTGCACAAATTATATAGTAAAGGTAAAGTAATATAAAGAACATAAAGTACACAATCCCAAGGTATAACCAAAGGTGATCTCTTATTCTACACCAGTGCATAGTTTCATTTGAGTTATTACTTCATATACAGTATTTTCTGCCTTACATATTCAGTACATTATCTCATACTGTGTCACTTATCGGGGATCTGCATTTCATGCTGCAGGTATAGGTGCTAGTAGATCTCCCTAGTAGGAGTATAGGATATCCAGTTGCTGATACCGAGCTTTAGGTTGCTTCGGAGATTTATTTGGGCCTAGATCTTATATATTTGTATTGTACAGTTAGTTGAGGCGGGGCCTATCCCGACCCTTATCAAATACTTTTTCTTATCTAAAGGCTTTATAGACTATGTAATTAAAGTATGGTCATGTCCGTGGCCCCTACGACCCAACCATATATACTTTCTTTTGGCTTGTTATTACTGTTTACTTTCTTAAAGACATGTTAAAGGTAGAAACCCCTTATAAAATATATAGAAAGCACATAGATATAGGTTGGTTCTCCCGGGCCTTATTGGCAACGGGTGCCAATCCGCCCTAACGAGACTTGGGGCGTGACAAAAGTGGTATCAAAGTGGGTCATCCTAGGGAGTATACAAAGTCGTGTCTATACAGAGTCTTGTTTATCGATGTGTTGTGCACCATATTTATAAGCAGGAGGCTACGTGGCATTTAGGAGTTGTTACTTTAGTTTCATTCTTTAGATCATGCCATAGAGCTAAGTGTAATAGGTGGATTGTGTCTAGCCCCTAAATTATTTTGTACAGCGAACAAGTATGCTAGAAACCAGGATGAACAAAGGTAAAGAGAAGGAAGTAGAAGTGGTAGTTGGTATACCCAGTCATGTGAGACAACAAAATGAGGCTCGAGATGAGTCTCTGTCACAAACATCTCTAACCCCTCCAGGCCCTGATGAACCCAAAAGTAGTGAAATTCTCTATAACCATCTATCGATGCTATAGTGTGGGATCTGAGAAATACAGTCCAACTATTGACTCGTATAGTTACTAGCCAAGGTCAAAGACAGGAAGGTCCAGTTATAGGTGCGGGTGGTGCAAATAGGACAACTGGCATGAGGATACATGACTTCCTTAATTTGGACCCTCCAGCCTTCACTGGGTCTGATCCTAATGAAGATCCCCAAGAATTTATTGATCAGATTCAGTGTACTTTAGATGTTATGTATGTGAGTAGTACAGAAGTTGTCGATTTAGCGATATATAGGTTAAGGGGTATGGCTATATTATGGTATGAAGCGTGGAGGCAATCCAAAGATATAGATGCTCCCCTAACCACTTGGAAAGAGTTCAACAAGGCATTTCTTGACCATTACTTGCCATTAGAGATCTGAGAGGCCCGTCCATATCAGTTCTTGAATCTCCACCAAGGGAATATGAGCGTGAGGGGGTATAGCCTCCAATTTAATTCCCTGTCCAAATATGCTCCTAATGTAGTTACTACTATGACAGATAGAGTTCATTGATATGTGGATAGATTAGATACGTATCTAGTCAGAGACTGTACCATTGCTTGCTTGAACAAAGGTATGGATAAAGCGAGAATGCAAGCTTTTGCATAAAAATTGGAGGATCAGAGGCAAAGGAGATGGACACAAGAGTTAGAAAGGGCACAGGCCAAAAGGGCCAAGTCTACAGGACAGTTTATATTACCATCCCAAGGTGAGCTTAGACCTCAGTTTTCTGATAGACCACCTAGGCCATGATTTTCCTATTCTGTAGTCAATGCTCCACCATAACTTTAGGGGTTTAGAAGTAATCAGTTTGGTTAACGAGATAAGAAACAAGGTACATAGACAACAGGATATTCGGCAGGCCAGCCAATGACTCCTAGGCAGCTTTGTAAATAGTGTGGAAGAAGTCATTCGGGTATATGTCATGTTGGAACAAATATTTGTTATTGGTGTCGTGTGCCAGGGCATATGATCAAAGATTGCCCGAGGAGACGTATGGTTAATATAACATAATCTACTGAGTTGACTATTGCATCATCATTGTCAGTTTCTCTATTAGATAGGGGTCAACAAGCACCTATGGGTCTTGGTAGAGGTGTTAGAGGGACAGCTAGCTCTAGCGAAGTCCAGAATCGCACTTATGCTCTATGGGGTTGACAAAATTTGAAAACTTCACCTGATGTGGTCACAGGTACATTGTCTATCTTTTCACTTAATGTATATGCATTAATTGATCTTGGTTCTACACTATCATACATCACTCCACTAGTTGCTGAGAAGCTTAAGAGAACACCCAAATTATTGAATATACCATTTGAAGTGTCTACACCAACTGGTGAATCTATTATGGCTAGAAGGGTTTATTACGACTGTGTAATAACTATTTGTGACCATGATACATTGGATGACCTTATTGAGTTGGAAATGGTTGAATTTGATGTAGTAATGGGTATGGATTGGTTAGCTTGTTACTACGCCAACGTGTATTACCGAACTAAGAGAGTGTACTTTCACTTTCCAAATAAAGAAGTTCTTGAATGGGAAGGTAATATTGAGGTGCCAAAGGGTAAGTTTATCTCTTATTTTAAGACCAGGAAGATGGTATCTAAGGGGTATATATGTCACTTAGTTAGAGTGAGCGATATGGAGGCAGAATCGCCAACTTTTCAATCAGTTCCAATAGTGAATAAATTTATTGATGTGTTCCCTGAAAAACTTCCAGGATTAATTCCAGAACGAGAAGTAGATTTTGGTATTGACTTACTTTTAGGCACTCAAGCTATTTTTATCCTTCCATATAGAATGGCCCCAGCAGAATTGCATGAATTAATAGAGCAGTTAAAAGACTTATTGGAGAAAGATTTTATAAGACTTAGTGTATCCCCTTGAGGTGTACCAGTGTTATTTATACGCAAAAAGGATAGTACCTTGAGAATGTGTATCAACTATCGACAATTGAATAGGGTGACAATTAAGAATAAATATCCCCTCTCCAGGATTAATGATTTATTTGATCAGTTACATGATGCCAAATGCTTTTCAAAAATTAATTTGAGATTGGGGTATCACCAAGTGAGGGTGAAGGAGGAAGATATACATAAGATTGCTTTCAGAACACGCTATAGTCACTTAAAATTTTATGTTATGTCATTTGGGCTAACAAATGCACCAACAATTTTTATGGATCTGATAAATAGGGTATGTAAGCCATTTTTGGATGTGTTTGTGATAGTATTTATAGATGATATTTTGGTATACTCAATATCAGAAGAGGACCACGCAAAACACTTACGACAAATGTTATAGGTTCTTTGAGATCGATAGTTGTATACCAAGTTTTCTAAATGTGAATTTTGGCTAAAATCAGTGGCATTCTTGGGTCATATTGTATCTGAAGAGATAATAAGGGTTGATTCATAAAAGATAGAGGCTGTAAGAGATTGGCCAAGACCAACGACACCCACGGAAGTTCGAAGCTTTCTAGGTTTGGCAGGTTATTACAGGAGGTTTGTTGAAGGTTTTTCTTCTATTTCTGCACCCCTAACAAAGTTTACAAATAAGGAAACCAAGTTTCAATGGAATGATACATGTGAAAGGAGCTTCCAGTAATTGAAAAATAAGCTAACTTCTACACCTATACTAGTACTTCTAGAAGGCACCGAAGGGTATGCAGTGTATTGCGATGCTTCAGAAGTTGACTTAGGCTAGTTACTAATACAGCATGGTAGATTGATTACTTATGCATCTAGACAACTACGACCACATGAGAAAAACTATCCAGCACATGATCTTGAGCTAGCAGTGGTTGTGTTTGCTCTGAAAATATGGCGCCACTATTTGTATGGGGTTCACGTTAACATATATACTAATCATAAAAGCCTGCAATATAATTTTAAGCAAAAGGACCTTAATTTAACACAACGGAGATGGCTAGAGCTAATAAAGGATTACGACGTTGATATACTTTAATATCCAGGGAAGGCAAATGTGGTAGCCGATGCTCTGAGTCTTAAGACAATCATGAATACTGATGATTAACCTGTGGTAAGTCAAGGAGTGGCTAAGGATCTACGACAACTAGCCAACTTGGGAGTTCGCCTTCTTGAAAATCCAAAGGAAGGGGTTGTTGTACATAATGCAGCAGCATCTTCATTGGTAATGGAGGTGAAAGAAAAACAGTTTGAGGCCCCTGTTTTATGATGACTTAAGGACAAGTTGAGTCAGGGTACGATAAAGGGCTTTGACGTTGCACAAAATAGAGTACTTAACTGCCAAAATAGATTATGTGTACCTGATATTAATGGATTAAGAAAGAGGATAATGGAAGAAGCTCATCATTCCTGATATTCAATTCATCAAGGTTCAACTAAGATGTACCATGACCTGAAGGGAATGTTTTGATGGGTAGGCATGAAAAAGGATATTGAAAAATTTGTGGCTCAATATCCAAATTACCAATAAGTGAAAGTAGAACACCAAAAGCCAAGAGGTTATATGCAGTGTATAGAACTTCCAACATGAAAGTGAAATATAATCAATATGGATTTTGTTACTGGGCTGCCTCGCTCATTTCAGAAGTTTGACTCCATATAGGTAATAGTTGATAGGCTCACAAAGTCAACACACTTCTTACAAGTCAGGAGTGATTATACAGCTAAAGAATATGCCAAGTTATACCTTAAAGAGATAGTCAGGCTACATGGATGTTAGACCCCGTAACTAATTCAATTGAAGTAAATCGTTTAATTGGAAAGTTGTCTAACATGGCTTATTTCTAAATTTAGTAAGTTCACTGGGTTTAATTATAATTGGGGCGTATATTCTAAGTTGGAGTCGAGAGTCCTCAATTGGATTAAAATAGAAAAGTTT